>ML810149.1:114845-173161 GCA_009831015.1 Picea engelmannii
GGTCAAAGAAGTCAAAGTGCTTGAAAAGAAGAAATCATTATTTAAATGATAAAGTAAAGTGACAAAATCAAGAAAGATTATTTAAATGATAAAATGAAGTGACAAAATCAAGAAGGAATATTTAAATGATAAAGTATTGGAGACCTTTCTATTCATGGAAAGTGGTTAACCCTAAAATAAGGAAAATAGGTTAAGTGACCTAGAAATGGGTTAAGTAACCTAAAAATGGGTTAAGTGACCTAGAAGATGAAAGTATAAATAAGAAGCTAGGATCTCTTGTAAAATGTACATTTGGTGAGAATCCTTGAGGATCAATGGAGAGCTTCTTGGTAATATATTTTGGAGTATTGATGGAGAGCTTCTTGTGAGAGAATCTTATTGGTGTGGATCTCTTGAGCATGATTGAAGATCTATTATAGGGAAGAGAGCGAGAGGAGGATCTCATGGACACATCAAAGTTTCATAAATGTCGGAGATCTTGACGGAAAAAGTCTCGGATTCACAGAAAACCCTATTTTCTGATGCCCACGTGGGTTGTCTGTGTATAGGGTGCATGTACGCGCGGGCTGGCTGTGTATAGGGTGAGTGTACACGTGGGATGACTGTGTATAGGGAGCATGGAGTGGATAAAATCATGGAGATTTTTGTTTGAGTTGGTGCCAAGCTCTTGGATGATGAGGCAGGTTCTAGATCTGCATTCTATGGCCTCAGATCTATCACTAAGACACTGGTATGGTTACATTATTGTCTTGATAGATACTAGTGTTTGATATGTTGTGAATTCTTAGGGCATTATTGGTATGGATTCTATGATGTGGATCAATTTGGTTGATTTGGTTGATGGAGTGAGCAACACTCTTGTGATTCAATAGTGACATGATTGCTATGGTATACTAGCTATTTATACATGATTGAGATAACATTCATATTGATTTGATGTGGAGCATGAGCAAGCTATTGGGGAGCTTGGATGTGTTGTGACTAGCTATGGGTCTGAGTGTGTAAGCTAAGTCTTGCATATAGAGCTGGTTCTCTTGTAGAGTTGTACTCTATTCAGTTGTTGCTGATAAACCCCAAGGATTGTAGTCCGTACTAAAATAAAAATTGTACATACATCTTGTGTTATTTGTGTTCATTGTGATGATGACTTGTTGATGATACATTGCTGATATATGTTGTTGATATGTGCTCACATCTAACTAGTTATAAATGACAACAATGGTTAATGAATAAATGTTGAATGCTAATTGATGAGTTTTAGTGCAAGAGGGAAGTTTTGGGAAAAATATCCCCACACTCATTCACCCCCTGCTCTAAGTGTGGTAAGTGTGTCCAACACCAAGTAGATCTTGACTAACTCATAAGTGTCTAAATATCCTAACATCCCACCTTAAGAACAACTTGGGAAAGGATTGAAGGATTTACAAAAGTGACAAAATTGGAGAAGGAAGGAGGCATTAGAGCATATCCCCCCTTAATGAAAACTTCATGAACTCATAACATAGATCGAAGTTTGAAAAACTTCACTTCTGTAATAGACTTTGTGAAAATGTTTGCAACTTGATATTTGGTAGGGAAAAAGAGAACTTCAATAACTTGATCATGAATGGGATTTATGATGAAGTGCATGTGTAAATCGATGTATTTTTTGCATTGATTTTGAACTGGTTCTTTGGTGAGCTTGATGGAAATATAATTGTCGCACCAAAGGCTATTCGGATGTTGCTGCTGGAATCCAAACTCTGAAAGGATTTGTTGAAGCCACAAGGCTTCCTAACTTGCATTTATTGTTTCTCAATACTATACTTCTACTGAAGAAAGTGCAATAGCATGTTGTTTCTTACAAGCCCAAGTGACAGGTCCTTAACCAAGACTGAAAACATAACCTTTATTAAACTTCCGATCATCAAGGTCGTTGGCCCAATCTAAATCAATGAAACCAACCAATAAATTAGTCCCCCCGAAATTGTAATGTATCATGATGAACTGCACCCCAGACATACTGAAGTATCATTTTAGCTTCTTTCCAATGGATTTCATGGGATGTTTGCATATACCAGGCAACAATACCAACAACAAAGGAAATATCAGGATGGGTATGAGTCAAGTATAAGAGGCTACCAACTAACTAATGGTACAAAGTGGCATTAACTTCAGGAGAAGTGCATGTGGAACAAGCTTGACTCTAGACTGCAAGGGAGAAGGGGATGGTTTACAATATTCCATGTGGAAGTGACGAAGAAGGTCACAAGAATATTTATACTGGGAAAGAAAAATTCCTTCATTGGTTTGCAAAACTTGGAGGCCAAGGAAATAGTGCAAAAATCCTAAGTCTGTCATTTCAAATTTATTCTTAAAGATGGTTTTCACATGGTTTAAAATTTTTGAGTCACTACTAGTAAGGATAAGGTCATCAACATAAATAACAAATATTATGATATGGCTTCCTACTTTCTTGGTATAGACATTAGGATCATAATGGAATCTAGAAAATCCAGTGTCAATAAGAAAGTTGTCCATTTTTTCATACCAAGCTCGAGGAGCTTGCTTAAGACCATAAAGAGATTTTTTAAGGTGACAAACAAGGCTAGATTGATTCTAGACATAGCCAGGAGGTTGTTCCATGTAGATATATTCTTGAAAATCCCAATGCAATAAGGAATATTTCATATCCATCTGATGGACCTCCCATTTATGTGAGGCATTAAGGGCAAGAACAAGGCGGATGGAATTCATTTTGGCTACAGGGAAAAGGTTTCATTATAGTTAATTCCTTAAGCTTGGTAAAATCCTTTGGTAACTAACTGAGCCTTATGTCTTTCAACACTTCCATTTGATGCATACTTTTTTTTGTAGACCCATTTACATCTGGCAAGTTTTTTTTCTTTGGGAAGAGGTACAAGATCCCAAGTATTGTTTGCCATTAAAGACTGATAGTCTTCATTCATTATTGTATCCCAATCTGGATGAGATAAATCTTCTACAAATATCTCTGGATCACGAGTCTCTGAAACTTGAGCCAAAAGATAAGAGGCTCTCTAGAACTGTGAATGTGTCTGACATTAATATGAAGGATCACTGAAAAGATCACCAACTTCTTCTCGTGTTGAACATACCCATCTAGGAAGCATTGGTGTTGGTGTTGGTTTAGGTTCAATGGAATCATATGGAGGAAGGTGAGTAGGTGGAGGTGGATTTTCATCCTCAATGTCACCATCTAAAGAAGAAACCAGAATAGGAACAGAAGAATGCACACACGTTGAAGATGGCTCACAGACCGAAGAAGGTACAATCATCGAATTAGGCTCGTAGGCCAAGTGATTTTCATCAAATTTAACATCTCTTTTAATAACAATTTCATTACAATGTGGTTGAAGAAGTATGTAACCTTTGACAACTTGAGAATAACCAACAAATATACACTTCTCAATTTTAGACTGCAATGATTTCCTTTTCTCATCAAGAATGTGAGCCCATGTTATACTTCCAAATACACAGAAGTAACTTACATCATATTTAATTTTAGCTCATGCTTCTTCTGATGTTATATTTTTAAGATCCTTTGTGAGAGTGTGATTTACTATGTAATTTTCATAGTTGATGGCTTTCGTCCAATACTTTAGACTTAATCCCTTAGATTGGATCATACAATTAGTCATTTCTTTTCATGTGCGGTTATTTCTCTCAACAACACCATTTTGTTATGGTGTATATGGAACAATGTGTTTCATTTGGATGCCCTTTGTAGTGTAGTAACTTGTAAAATTATTGTTCACATATTCACCTCCATTATATTCTCACAACCTTTGAATTTGATGTACATATTGTTTTTCTACAAGGGCCGTGTTGTCCATAAACTTGTCAAAAACTTCATTCTTAATTTTTAATAAGTAAACCCAAGTACATCTAGAAAAGTAATCAATGAAAGTTATTAAACAATTGCACCGAGAAAAAGAAGGAGGAGAAAGTGGACCACACAAATCACCGTGAACAAGTTCCAAAGGGCCCAAGGCGTGCCAAGAGACACGTTTGTCAAAACTGTCCCGATGATGTTTTTCGAGAACACAACTGGCACAAACACCATCTATGCATGAAACAAGATGAATACCAGTCACCATCTGTTGATTACATAGTTGTTGCAATGAGTGATAGTTTAGATGACCAAACTTCTCATGCCAAAGTTGGCTCAAGTCATCGCTATGAGCAATAAAAACTGATGGAAAATATGATGACCCAAAGTTGTCAAACTTGTACAACCTGGTAATATCATCAACAATTCCAGTTGCAAGAACATGCTGAGGATATTTGAGATCCTTGATTACAACTTGGTGAGGTGAAAACTCTACGGTTTTACCTTCACCTAAATGAGTGATTTCATATATTGATATAAGGTTACGTGAAAGACTTGGAACATGTAATACATCATTGAAATGATTATTATCTACCAGAACTGTTCCAAATTCTACAACACTAAGAGATCTATCATAACCAACATATATTTTCTTGGTGTTACATTCATTTAGAGTGGAAAATATGGCTTTCTCCTTAGCCATATGATAAGATGCTCCAGATTCAATAAGCCACTCATCAGAAGAAGAAGTAGAAGTTGCACTGAAGGAGAAACTAGAAGAAAAAAATGCATGTCCATGAGAAGAAGAAGAAGTAGTAGAATCAATATTGATGTTGTTCTTATTCATCGTTGCTTCTAAAGCTGCCATCTTCTTGAAACATTTGGACTCATCATGACCATCTTTCCCAAAAAAGTTGCAATGTCTGTCATTCTTCTTATTTTTAGATTTTTCTCATTTGTCACCATTAGGAGATGAAGTTTTCTGAGTGGGTTTGGGACCCTTGTTTTGCTTGTTGTTGTAGCGAGGATGTTGCTTGTTGGGATTCTTTAATTTATATTTATATTGGGCTACTAAGGCCTTGTTGGAGGTACCTATAGTGTTGATCACTCCAAGTTGTACAAGCTTATCTTTCTCTCTAATCAAAGCATCAAAAAAGGACTAAAGAGTTGGTTTTTGATAAGATTTCCCTAGAGCCTCTCTCATAGCATAAAAGGTAGATACAAACACATAATATGCACTACCTAGCTTACAAAGAATAATATAGATGCAACACTATTGCTCTAGTTTTATGTTACACCCTCCACATAAAATTCTAAGCTTTAAACTTAGATAGATAGTCTTCAATGCAAGAAAAATTATTTGGACCTAAATTCAATATCTGATTTTCTAACTGATGTTCTCGAAGAATATTGTATTTACCAAACACAGATTCAAGATTTTCCCAAGCTTCATCAGGGTCATCAATTTCTTGAAGGTGGAACTTGTTGATGGGTCCTAAATCCCTTAAATTCAGCAGCAAGAACCAAACCCACCACTGAGGCCCAATTAGAATTTGCAGCGTTTAATAGTGGAATGGTTCTCCAGATCTTGTGATCCGGCCAATTAATCGATGGGATTTACATTTTCTTGCGAAGGCGTCTCCTTCAGTTTGGACTTTCTTTTTTCGTGTTTTTTTTTCTCTTAGGTGGGACCGATTGTTATCACTAAAATTTTGTCCGCAAATGGTTACAGGAATCCAACATCTTCAAACAGATATGAGTTCACCCATGGACCAAAATTACCAAAAACTCATTTCCAAAAGGTCCAAAACTATACAACCAATTATAAAATTAAGATGCACTATGACTACACAGGGTGCGCGCACATGCGCCATCGAGAAACATAGGAAAAGTGCACATGCGCACGATGCACGATTGTGGATACTAAAAGCCGTGCACACCTGAGAACGACGCATTTATGATGTTGGCCGGCCTCCCACCCACTTCTGGTTTAGCTTCCAAGTCGATTTGACATCCAAATCTTGGCTGGATCCGGCTGGGTGGTTGGTCAAAGACCTAAAGGTGCCCTAAACAATCCATTTTCACACTAAAAGTTGGTTGCATAATACCTCAAAGTGGTGCTATAAAACAAAGCCATGGGTGCACTACATTTTCAAGGAATTCATTTGTAAGGTTATGCTGCTGCTATTCTCTTGGGGAATCCTCTTTTCTCATCAAGAGCATACTAGCACCATTCCATTTGGGCAATCCACATCACCTTTTGAGTGGGTTAGCTTGGGATTCTTTCACCATTTCTTTCAAGTTTTCAAGTTGTAAGAAGAGCTCAATCTTGGGGGTCCAAGAGCCCTCCCTTGAAGGAAGAAGGGACCCAAAGTCCCCTTTCTTTTCGGTGTTTTATTTTCACTAATACAATCCCTTCCATTGGTGACATGAGTCTTGTTTGTTTCTTGTTCTTATGTCCTTATGCACAATAGTTTAGTTGTTCTTTCCTTTCCTAGTTTGATTCTTAGCTTAATCTTTTATGTTTATTTTTCTAACCCTTTCCTTTACAATTGTCTTTCTTAGCTAACCCAACTAAGCTTGTAAGAACCTATGTTTTGCTCATTTAGGTGACAAAAGAGGTGCAACAAATTGGCGACTCCACTGGGGAGAGGTATCAATTTCCTACCCTATTTGGGTTATTTTAGCTCTTCTTTCTATTTATTTAACCTGCAGGTGCCATAACTGGCCCAAGACGACTTGCAAAACATCAAATTCAAAGTTGATTTGAGAGAATTTTCATTCAGAATTTTCTTCACGATCATGTGACAGTTGTGCATGGGTTTATTGGCCCACAGTCGTGCATCGTGCGCATGTGCGCCAAAATCACTGTATTACTCAGCGCCTTCTGTGCACCTGCACTCAAAAGTCTTTTTCAGTTCACGCATTGGCGCTTAGTGTGCCTCTATCTACTCTGAGACCCGTGCACCTGTGCAGAAAACTACACATTGTAAGCCTTTTTGTGATTTGTGGAAGGCCCCTAGCCTTCTTAAAGATGATTCCATGCATGTTATAATCTGCACCACACTTAGTTCCCTCTCCATATAAAGGGATTAGTCAAAACACATAAGCACTTAGGGGGTTTAAAATCATTATTTCCTCTTTTGCTTTCATTTTTCCACATGGATGGCCTGCTTTGACTAAGAGTATAAGTTGGAATCATTTGTAATCACATATAAAACTTGCATTGGGACCATAAATTGGATATCAATCGTTGAGTATGCTCTTCTCTTGCGCTTCAAAGCGATCTTGAGAATCAAAAAGAGGTTGTAGGACAATTTCATCTCCCTTAAAAAGACAAAATCTTTAGGAGAGGACAACACCCCCTCGGGACTCCTCTTAGTTTATTTTTCAAACACACCTTAAACTTGTAACGGGCCCACACATGCCCACATGCTACAAAGATAGGATAGTGTTGAAATTTACTTTCTTAGATTAAATCACTAGGGAAGTTTAAAGGTTTTGAAATGGGCCCATACATGCCCACATGATCACAATCTAGGATAGTTTCAAAGCTTTCTTAGATTAAATCACAATAGGGAGTTAAAGGGAATAGTAAGGAACCACATGTTCACATGCTAGTTTCCTAGGGACTTTAAAATTCTACAAGGTTGTACCAATGACACACAATAACTTAGGTAATCAACACTTGTAAGGACCAAGCGAAGTCCACATGCAGAAAGGTGACACCTAAATTATTAAAAATTGCCACACTTTCACTTGTTCACACACAAAGTCACTTTTCACTCACATAGTCTTCATCTCGAAATGTGGAGGTTGAAGTAAGTTTCCTCCAAAGGGATTCCGAAACACCCCACCCTTTTCTTGACGAAACTATCCACTCCAACTTAATTTCAACGTGGTTGGTTCACACCCCCAATCTCTCAAACAAACCACATCTAATTTTTTTTCTAAAAACTCACTAAGTTTTCCTCCACAGGAGGTGCCAAAAGAAATCTTTTAGTCTAGGTAGGATTTCGGGGATAGGCATCCAAATAACTCCCTGTTATCTGGTTCTCACATTTTCAAAACAATAGAAGTTGTCAAAATAGGGAACTTTAAATCCTCCAAGTCAAGTGTTCCTAACACCATAAGGTAGGGAGATACCCGTGAAGGGTTGAAGGCTGAGGTTCGGTTGTTCTATGTGTCCCCCCTTGAGGCACCCACCTCTTGGACAGGATCCAGCCCGTGACCCATTTCTTAGGTCGAAAATATAAATGTTGCACTTTGACCGAGGTACCTAGTGACCAAATTTTAGGACATCTACCCAGGTGGCAATTGTGGGCTGCAATTGCACCTTGATCGGATTTTGTGTGGCTATTGGGAAATATCACCAACTCTTTCGGGATATGCACCCTCTACCCCTCACTATAATTGATTAATTCATCCTTCACTAGTCACTCTTCCGGTGACTTCAAACCCCACTGTTGAGTACTATTGGAAGGTCCAGTGCTATTTGAGAGGAAGGATGTTACGTCCTTTAAGAAACGAGCATTTGTTTTCTTTGTTCCCCCACGCGGACAAAAACCACCTATCCACATATATGCTTCTTTATCAAAACACTTTATGTATGATGCACTTCTGATTACATTTGATTTGGATATATATCGTGTAAAGTTCAAAAATTGTAGCAAAGGCTCTTGTTCATTTATTGCTTTCATCACCATTCACACACATTCACTCAGCTAGTCAGACATCATAGGGGACCCACATAACCCCTGTCATTCCAGACACTTGCTAAATCTCCCTCCTATTCTAGGGGGAGTTCCTAGTCTCTCCAACTCACCAACCCCACCTTCTCACACCCCTGTGAGTGCCACTGTCTTGGGATCTACTTTTCTTGGTTCCACCTTACTTGGCTCCAATTCCCAAGGTACACCGCCCACTTGCTCTCCTTCACACAGAAGCAGGGGGGCAACTTCCTCTCAAGGGGGAGGTACAAACCCACCTAGTCCCCCTCAAGGGTCAGGTTCACAAAACACTCACATCATGGTTGGAACTAATCCTCCACCACCACTCCAGATGTCATATTTGGCCTCTCTCAACATACCATATCTAAGAAAACTCACAAATGATCCTATATTACATGACCCCACATGGCGTGCAATGCCTACCAAACTACCTTCATATACCCCAAGTTTGAAGGAAAGGTAGGCGATGACCTGCCAACCATGTCATGACTTTCCACTTATGGTGCTCTTCCAATAGCATCATGGATGATTCCATCCAACTACGATTATTTCAATGCACACTCATTGGCCCATCAACCAAGTGGTATGCAGACGAAAAATCAGGGTCCCATGCGACTTTCGAATCCCTAGCCAAAGCATTTTTGACCTTCTTCTAGTTACCAATCCGTGATGACAATGGTCTTTAACTACTCTTTGATTTTAAACAAACCTCAGCCACACATATCGCTGATCACATTCACGAGTGGCGTCGATAGCGTAGTTTGTGTAAATAAGAAACCACCAAACAACGATGTCTCGATTGGTTTCTCAGATCACTTGTCTCTCTCCTCGGTAAAGATGTGGCTTCCACCTTCCCTCAATCAGAAGAAGAAGCCATCAATAAGGCTCAAAAATACGACCTCATCTATTCATAATCAGGATACTTGTATACAGTACTCCCTGATCTTCGAAGACCCGTGCCATTTGGCCAAGACAACCCTGGGATGTCTCACTCAACAGACGGATTGATTGGTACCACCACACACCACAATCCGCAACCCCAACAACCACCAATGTATGGAACACCTCAATATCCGTCGGCATATGGAGGAATCCCTTATTATCCTCCACCCCCTTATCAACAACCATACCCTGTTACCCCTCCTCCACCCATTAGTGGGCCACCAGCGACACCCACAATATGCCCACCTATCCAAACAAGTTATGGTACTCCCTCTACCTTAGCTTATACTCTAAGTACTAGCGAAAGCGCCACACCTTACTATGTACCTTATGGATCATTACCACAACATAATCCGTACTTTCCATTTCCCGGCCCTCCACAGCCCATGGCTCCACCACCAGGACACCCTCACGTTGGGGCTAATTTTGTTCAACCCTCTCCCATTTAGAAATATCAAAATTTTGAACAGTTGAATACAGCAAATCCAACCCATCAGTCGAATAATGCCAAAAGGAAAGGAAAGAATCAGAACAATAACAACCCAGGTCAAAGAAGAAATCACCCCCAATAGAACCAACCTACTGGGGGTAACCATAATCAAGGGACTCAGAAACCCCAAGGGGGAAACGATAACAGACGTCAAGGGAAAAATAACAATAACCTTCGAACCAACTTCCCCTATGCCCTTTGCGGTGATTTCGATCATTATACTCATCGTTGCCCCCAAATCGTTGATTTTAAATGGATGAAAGACTCAGCGAATGGACCACATCCTCCAGCACCACCTGCCCCTCAACAGGCCCCACAACAATACGTGAAAAAACCACCCCCAACCGTGCTGCAAAACCCCATTCCACACCAAGGAGTGATGAACACCCAACAGGACATGCAGCCTACCCCACCACAGTTGGGACAATATCTCAATCCAAGCAATCCCGTCGATCATACTATCCTCCTCACTAGTGAGGAAGAAGTCTTTCTACAAACACGTAGTCATCAATATCGTGCACCCTCTGAGTCTCTTCCCATTCCCCCAGAAACAATCCCACCACCAACGGGATCCCCTTTGATGATCCCTCACCCTAACATGAAAACACCTCTTTTCATCCCTTGCATCCCATTGTGCAGGAATGTCCACAACCCTCAGGCTAGGGAGGCTCATAACTACAGTTTGTTCGATGACTTTGCACAATCCTCGGTTTCCATGTCACTCTTAGAAGTACTTCAAACTTTTCCCACTCAGTGGAAGTCATTACTTTCCGCCTTGGGGGCAGTCGACCCTACATATACTCAACTCATCACATTTGATCTCGACAATGGAGAACCTCGCCTCCCCACTCTCATTGCTTTTCAAATCCCCGTTAAAATTCAGAACATTACAGTTCAACGGTGCATCATTGATGAAGGTACGTCCGCATGCATCATGTCCAAGTCTGTATGGAAGAAACTTGGTTCCCCCAAACTCATACCATCTGCCATTACCTTAAGAGCTTATGACGGACGACCATATTCTCCCGAAGGGCTCCTCCAAAATGTCCCTGTAGAACTCGGGGGAAAGACTATTCTCATTGACATTGAAGTTATCGATGCCCCACTCGATTACAATATCTTGTTCAGTTGTAGCTACATGTACGCTATGAAGGCAGTTGCCTCTTCTATCTTTTGAACCATGATGTTACCCCATAACGGGAAGATCATTACCATTGATCAAGTTTCAAATTATGAGCCTAACCCTTCTTCCAACATCGATAACATTATCCCTTTCGTCCACACTAATCCTAAGGCGTACCCAGTCATTGAGATGGGGCCCAGAATTTTCAAAAACCCATCCTTGTTAGGAACTTACCATGGTGCACTACTACTCATTCATCCTTCCAATCAGGTATGTGTCGTCTCATCCAAAGGAACTAACATTGAGGATACCCTTCCTCCCAGTGAGGCTTCTCTTATATCTGACATCCCACTAGTTGCAGAGCTCCTCCCTAATGAATCTCCTGCGAACGCGTCAACTCCACTAGTTCACGATTTCACCTCACCCCAAGGCCATATCCCAGTTTGGGAGACAGTTCCCCAAGCCATTACTCAAATCCCTTTCTTTTACCCCCCACTAGGTGTACAGGCTTTCCAGGTCGTTGCAACGCTTACCCTTCCTAATATGGTACTAGAAACCCCAGTTTGGTATTTACATCCACCTGAGATGGTTCCTTGACCATCCCTCCCTCTCCAAATAGAAGGAATCCCGATGCAGATTCCCATACTCACTCCCACCATACCCACTACACCCCCACCCACTGACCCCCCTGCTACAATTGGGGTTAGGTGAAAGAAGAAGGAGCCCACAGCTCCACTTCCCCCATGCGTCCAACCTCCTTGCACGCTATGCGAGACAGACAAACACCCCACCAACAAATTCCCATCTCTCCCCGAGTTACATAATCTCATCCAAATCCCTCGAGCACCACCACCACTCATCGCTTCCCCCAGTATTGTCGCTATCTCACAGAACACAAGTAACAGAGTACTGCAAACCAAATTCACATGCGCCATCTGTTCAGAATATGGCCATTACACACACCACTGTCCAATGTTACCTCAATTTCGACAGACACTAACAGTTTTACGCCAGAGCTTTCAGCAAACACCCACCCCAACTCCTGTCACTGACATCCATTATGTCACAACCTCAGTCAACGAATGTATGAGATGCCCTTGCTCTCTCTACGAATCCTTAGATCATTTCACATATCAATGTCCTATGATCATTGAATATAGGCAACGCCAAGTGACCCTAATTCAAACTCCTACACTCCCTAACACTAACCCATCACTAAAGATTCTTCATATTATTTCTCTTGAGCCAGAAGCACTCCCTACTCCGCCATGGTTCTTGGATGACTTATATGAGGATTTACCCCCAAATCCCCCCAATTCCCCCATTCATTTCCCCATAGAACGTTTACACCCAAATACCATTTATAACCCTCAGTATCTTGATATTTGGTTTATGTCGAGCGAACCATTGCAACCTCATTGCATCATTCCCCCTGCTTCTTCATCACCAGAAGATAACCACATGATGACAGTCACCAATATCACTCTTTTAGATCCCTTGTATTCCTGACAATTCCACTATGATGAGGACATGCTCAAGGAATTAACCATCCACGATGACCAATGGGATGTGCTACACCACAGAGCCCTCTTCCTTTCACAGGAAGCCTTCACCCGTCCTAAACAACACCCCATATACACAGTCGAAACCAAGGATTTTATCCCATTAGGGCATATCGTCTGGTTCAACAACCCTATCCCTGCCCCTGATGCTTTTGAAGAAGGCAATATGGCCAACATTTCCCCTACCATCAAAATCGATATTTCCATAAAAAATGGAGTCGTCGAGGAAATCACCATTGGCGCTGCATGCACTCTCAAAGAAATCACCGCCTACAAATCCCTCTACCAAGAGTACCGGGATATTTTTGCCTGGTCATACACAGAGATGCCTGGCCTTGATCCCTCTATTGTCGAACATCGCATAGACACCTAGCCTGATATCACACCGGTTCGCCAAAAACAACGACCACTACACCCATCCAAAGCAGCATCCATCAAAGCTAAGATTGACAAATTACGGGCGGTTGGGTTCATCTACCCCATTGCCTATACCTCATGGGTCTCCAACCCTATCCCCGTTAACAAAAAACAGGGCACCATCTGTGTATGCATGGACTTTCATGATCTCAATCATGCCTGTCCCAAAGACAACTTTCCAATGCCTTTCATCGACCAAATTATCGACGATTGCATAGGCCACGAGGCTTTATCCTTCATGGATGGTTTCTCTGACTATAACCAAATCCAAATCCATTCAGTTGATCAATACAAGACCAAATTTACCACCCCTTGGGGTACTTTTTCATATCACGTCATGCCTTTTGGCCTAAAAAACACTGGCGCAACTTTCCAATGGGCTATGACATCATTTTTCATGATCTGGCTCATATCATCCTCGCAAACTTGGACGACCTCACAGCTCGATCCAAAAAATGCGCTTAGCATCTTAATGATTTAAGAGTCATCTTCCAAAGGTGTCGTCAGTACAACGTCCACTTAAACCCCCTCAAGTGTGTGTTCTGCGTCACTACCAGGTGCCTCCTCGGGTTCATCATTTCCCAAAGCAGTATTATCGTGGATCCCCTCAAAGTCCAGGCCATCACAGAAATTCCACCCCCCGGGAATTTACGCCAACTCCAGAGCCTACAAGGAAAAGCCAACATTTTACGGCGATTTGTCCCAGACTATGCCACTCGAGCACACATTTTCCTTCGCTTACTACGCCACGACATCCCATTCCACTGGAACGAACATGCCCAAAATGCTTTCGACGATCTCAAAATAGCACTCTCCAACACCCCTTTAATTAGTTCACCCGACTATAATCGCAACTATATCCTCTACATATCAGCCTCAGTCATCTCAATAGCAAAAGTTCTCATTCAAATAGAAGCTGATGATCGTGAGCATGTCATTTACTACATTAGTAAAAACCTCTCAGGGCCACCCTTGAAATACAATCATGAAGAGAAACTAGCCCTTGCAGTTGTCCTCGCAGTCCAAAAACTATGCCATTACATTCTGCTTTGCACAACCAAAGTCATAGAAGATTCCAACCCCATGAAATACTTGCTGAGTCATTGGCAAATTAACGGAAAATTTGCCTAATGGATCGTTATCCTTCAGGAGTACGATCTCAAATTTGCAACACCCAAGAGAAAGAAAGCTCTCGTCCTCACCGAACTTGTCACAACTTTCCCCTCCGATACTACCAATTCCCCCGTCAATACCAACTTCCTCGATGAACATCTCTTTTACATCCCATCGGATGATCCTTGGTACGACAATCTCCTTGTCTACATCTAAACCCAAAAGTTTGGTAACCACCTCTCACGAGATGATCGTCGACGTATTCGCCATCAGGCCCCCCGCTATCTCCTCATTGGAGATATCTTATATCGGTGAGGGGTCGACACCATACTTTGTCGATGCTTGACTATTGACAAGGTCGATCGAGTCTTGAATGACTGCCACAGTGGCGCTTGTGGGGGCCACCTTTCGGGGATGTCCATCGCTCAGAAAATCATCTATGCAAGTTACTTTTGGCCTACATTATTTCACGATTGCATTCATGTCGTGAAGTGATGTGATAAATGCTAGCTTTATGCCAACAAAGCATGAGCACCACCTGCTCTTCTACACCTAGTCATTACTGCAGGCCCCTTTTGTAAATGGGGCATCGACTTCATGACGTGCAACCCTCCATCCAGCAATGGACACAAATACATTGTCGTCGCAGTTGATTACTTCACAAATTCGGTTGAATCCATGCCTACCCTCAACAACACTGCAGCGCGTTTTTTCTTTAACCATGTCATATCCCACTTTGGAGTACCTCTCCAACTAGTCTCTGATCACGGGAAACATTACGAGAATGAGATTTTCATCGAACTCTCATCTCGGTTAGGATTCTCCCTTGATTTCACCTCACCATACTACCCTCATTCCAATGGGCAAGTCGAAGCAGTTAACAAGGTCCTCAAGACCATGTTGCAGCGCACGGTTAACAAACATAAGACCAATTGGCATCATATGTTATTTTTCGTGCTATGGGCTTACCGTACGATCGTGAAAACTGCCACTGGTTTCACACCATTTCATCTAGTCCATGGGGTCGAGGCCACTCTTCCTATCGAGTGCGGAATTCCCACCTTACGCACCGCGGTTGAGCTATTACCCGACACTACTCCAATGGAGCAGCGTTTGCTAAACTTAGAGTCCCTGGATGAAGATTGTCGATCTTCATTACAGGACAATGAGGCAACCAAAAAATAGTCAAAAGCCACCTTTGATCATCATGTCAACCTTCGCTCATTTCACGAAGGCGACCTCGTCCTTGCTTACGATATCACTCATGATACCCTCGACCATGGAAAATTCAAGTCACTATGGCATGGCCCTTACATTATCCAAAATTGCCTCACTAAAGGCGCATACATCTTGGCTTCCCCCAAGGGCCTCTCTCTCAAAGAACCCGTCAACGGGTTGTATTTAAAGAAATTTTACGCCTGAGCATAGCCATTATACACTAGTTTATTTATTTTCTAGTGTTTTTAATATTTTTCCCATACCTCATGTCTAAACTATCATTTGTGTTATTGACAGATGCCTCCTCCATCGGCCTACCACATCGGTTACACCGACGGTGCCAACTTTTGGACACATAATCTCGCTTCAGTTGCTTGGGCCCTCTATTCCCCCTCACATGAACTTCTCCACTCCAGCGGCATATGTTTGGGCTCCGCAACCAACAACCAAGCCCAACACATTGTTGTCATTGGTCTCCTCACCGATTCCACCCATCATCGTATTCATCACCTTAGCGTCTTACTTGACTCCCAACTGGTCGTCCTCCAGCTCAACAATGTGTATCGTGTCCATGATCCTTGCCACTTTCGCAAATACCTACAAGTTATACTTTTATCTCAACATTTTGATTTCATTACATTTACACATATTCCAAGACAATTTAATCAAATCACAGATAACATGGCTAACATTGTACTAGATTGGCATATATCACATCAAGACACCTCTACACACACATAAACCATCAGAAGTTTGTCACAGCATATAGATTAGACATCATACACAATAGTAAAAAATCATCACACACATATGAACATCACAAAGACCCCAAAATGTATATATATATATATATATATATGGTTCAACTGTGCCATCAAAATGTTTACAAAAAAATAGAATACATCCTGTACAAAATCCGTAGGCCAATGAACCACCTTGGTACAAAACTAGTATCACCACACCCACTGGGCTCACCAGCCTATATAATATACAAAAATACATATAGAGACACTCATGGTACCTCTAGAGAACCACCACCTGGCCCTCCCTTGGGAGGTGGTGCCCCACCCACTATCGGTCCCTTCGGACCTGGAGGTAGTTGCCCAGTCATCGCAAAACCCTCTACTGTTTCTCTCGAACCATGGTCCACCACATCAACGGAACCCCCACACACTATTCTAGGACACCCTTATCCTAGATACGCAACCACATGCCCTCAAGCACTCCCTATAGCACCACCTCCAAGCGACGATGAATATCCTCAAACTCTCCCCCGACCTCGACCGGAGGAGCATGTGATGGCCCTGCACCTGGGTCGTCAAATCGATGTCTCCTAGTTTTCCTCTCATCACTAGTAGGTCTCTCCTCAGCATCCTCCCATTTTCGTCTCTCTCCTGCCCGTGGTTCTCCCCGCAGAGGTCTCACCGGCCTCTGACGTGCCAGTGCTCTAACCAACTCAACCTCGCACCCGCGAGGTCCCACATCTTCACAGACAAACAAACAAAGGATAGAATCAGCATCCATCTATACATAATACACATGCTATACTATTTAAATATCACAACATCAAAAATTACATCATACCTCGGTGGTCGAACACCTCTCCTGGTGGTAACACCATCTTCGGATCACCCCGGAAGTCCACCCCACAGTACAGATACTGTAGTATGATCTGCGACATCTACCGCCACACCTGTGCAGCCTCGGCCGTGAAAAAATGGCCACCCTCCCCACCACTGTTCCGAACAATATCCTAGCCCACCGCTTCAGTCGCGTCTCTCGCGCACCAGGTGTGCCTAATAACACTCTAGGGTGCAACATCGACACCCTCGCCAAAAACCATGCAACCAAGATGGACCCAAAAGCGAAGTCCCCTGCATCTGCAACCCGACACCTGTCTAGCTGCCCTACCATATTGGCATGCAGCATCAAGCCCTAGGAAAAATGATCTCCTGCTAGCGCCCTCCCCATAATCCTCAGCTGACCACCACTAATCCGCTGAGTCGCGAGGAACCCATATACCCTCACAGCCATCGCTGCCACACAGTAATGAACCAGAGCATCCATAGCCCTGATACTCACCACAGATCCTGAAATAAAGTCCTCCCTTGTAGAGTACCTGTGGCCAAAGGTAGTCAACTTCCCATCCCCAGGTAATACGGGCTCTGCCAGTAAGGGCATTCCCCGAACTGGAGCCCAGTCATAAAATATACATCCTCCACTACAGTGAAGGCCAACTGCTCACCCTGGACCATAAAACAATGCAGATCCGAAATCCACATCCGAACCAAGAAATGCAGGAGGTACTCCTAGGCCCATACCAAGGGGCACTCAAAGAACTTCAACAGCCCACAAGCTGCCAAAGTATCGCGAACCGCCGACTCCTCATTGGTCACAGCCTCCCTGAGCTGTGACCAATCTCTCTCTCTCCAGTGAACCGACATCATCCAAATGATCACCTGCAAAACACATAATCCAGTTATCGACCATCCATATCAATCATAAACACATTATCATCTCCAAAAATATAAGTTTTACACCCGTCAGCTTTGCCTCCAAGGCGTGTTTGTTTAACCCCACAGGCGTGCACACATGCGCGCCTGTTCATTCCACATGTGCGCATCCATGCATGCTTGTTCATCCCACAGGTGCGCACACGTTCGCACCTATTAATCCCACAGGCGTGCACATATGCACGCCTTTCGGCCATACAGAGGCGCCTTCATGCGCCTCTGTCACATATACAGGCGCGCATCATAGCGCACCTGTTCACTACACAGTTGCGCACGCATGCACAACTGTTTAGCTTACAGGCGCGCATACCATGCACACCTTTTCCCCCCCTTTAGGCACCCCTGTGTGTGGATACTTTCATTACAGGCGCGCACCCATGCGCGTATATTTCTCGATCGCCCACGCACTGGGGGCCCACACCTACAAAACCCCCTGTACAGCCCTCCGTACATGCCCTGCCCAAATATAGAAACCCTAATTTTATGTAGGATGATAAGACAACTAACCTGAATCTCACTGGTCCTGAATCGACCACCTCATCCTCCTGGAATATCCAAATCTCCTCTGAATATCTCTTGTCCAACCACTCTTACAACAGGTATAAATGAGGTGGCAATGTGAGCCCTACAACTATATATAGTCCTTTTTGCGAAACTTCCAGACTCCATTCTGGGAGCTCTGAATGTCTGGTTTTCGATCTGTCTTCATCCACGGGATCAACACTCCATCCTCCACATCAAGACAGTCCCTGGGACATTTTTCATCCTTAGCCCCTAGGGATCCCTTTTTCCATACCTCGTCCAGGTACGCATGCTCATGTTCAAAATTATCAAATAAATGATTATATGTTAAATTATCTTCAGATATTGTTCACGTCGGGTATTTGGTTGTCATGTGTGTAGGTACTTGGTCATCACACACCAGCATGATGCCTTCAGGTATATAATCAACACTGGCATGTAATCATTCCCTCTGAATCTCAATTGCATCTCCAGTCACACCCTCTGAAATTTGTCTTTAGGGTCCCTATATCCAACTCTGCAGTACTGTCACCTCCACTGCATTTTGGGTATTGTCACCCAGTAGCACTCTCCCCCACATGAGTTGTCCCATTCATAGCTCCCTTTGGCACGCTGACACTCATGTTTTTTTCAACCTTTAGGTATGGGAGTCCCGATAGTCTTACATCATGTCGTGAATCATCCACATACTCCTTCTCCTCATTTTTCTAGCCTACCCAATGGACTCCCAGGGCACTTCCTCATAGTTTTATTTTAACTGCACTCCCGCAGCACCATTTACCATCCATTTCATCCACCGTCAATTTTCCCATCTTTAGACTACCCTCCATACATTGCCCTACTAGAGAAACCCGCCTATGGGGCCCCAACCCTCCACTTGTTTTTTACACCAACTTGCGCCATCCTCAGGCCAAGCCATCTTACACTGGGGCACCCGTTTCTGTATCTGCATTATTATCCCCACTGATTTTTTAATTCTTTTTGTAATTAAGTCGTTGTTTCCAACATTTTACATAGCTTTTTGTCGTCACTTTTGGCGACCTTCTTGGAAAACGCAACCCATGTCGCCCTTGGTTGGGGCATTCCTTATCACCTACTCATGTTGACATCCTCCATAAACCTTGAATATCCCACAGGCCACCTACCTTTGCTCTCTGAGTTTGTTCACTTTGTCTCGCCTCTGGCACAACTTATCCCACGTCTCATTGTCCCTCTGACACTCGACCTCATTGAACGGTTGTGGCCACTTATACTTCGCATATATCCCCAACCAAGGGCAGTCTTGAGTCTCCATGCATATTGACTTTGTCCATGTACCTCCTCAGTTCCTGACCTCACCTAGTGGATTTCACGAATCCCTTTACTTCTTGGAGTCGTGTCTCCCTTTTTGTCGACATCAACACAGTTTCCAGAAGGGCAACAATATCTTGACTCTCATTACCTTTACAATGAGGAATCTAAAATGGCACAGGGAGAACCATAATTGTTCTCTACTATCGTTGACCCCCATAACATTCGACTTCAACACTTTCTCATGTTACGGTGGGTCTTACTTTGCGACTATTGCAGTTGTTTTTTATATTTTCTGAAGACCTCTGAACTTTGTTGGGCTATCAATGCCCATAGAATCCGTGATGCTTCTTACAGGTATCATTGCCTACTGTTCATAGTATGTTCCTCATCAGAATTGTCCTCTGCCTTTATCAAAACCTCCCCCAAGGGTACTGCAGTTGTCTACATCAACACACAGTTTTAGTTATTGTACAACACCCTTTTTTGGAGTTAAAGGACACGAGTATGGTGCATGCCCGCCTAATTTGTACACAATTTATTTTTGCAAAAAGTTGGGTCCTACAAGTTCCCTTCTCCCTCCAATAGGTCACTCTTGATACTATCACTATCACTCTTTCTTACAATGGTACTCTCAGTAGAAGAAACATTGATGAATTTCAGCTATCTGTATGCTCCTAACCTCATCCATCAGGGGGCATCTGTTATCACTGAAAATTCGTTCGCAAATGGTTACAGGAATCCAACATCTTCAAACAGATATGAGTTCACCCATGGATAAAAATTACCAAAAAATAATTTCCAAAAGGTCCAAAACTATACAACCAGTTATAAAATTAAGATGCGTTATGACTACAGAGGGTGCACACACACATGCGCCATTGAGAAACGCAGGAAAATCACACATGTGCACGATGCGCGACTATGGATGCCAAAAGCCGTGCACATTTGAGAACGGTGCATTTATGATGTTGGTCGGCCTCCCACCCACTTCTGGTTCAGCTTCCAAGCCGATTTGACATCCAAATCTCGGCTGGATCCAATTAGGTGGTTGGTCAAAGACCTAAATGTGCCCTAAACAACCCCTTTTCACACTAAAATATGGTTGCACAATACCTCAAAGTGGTGCTATAAAACAAAGCCATGGGTGCACTACATTTTCAATGAATTCATTTGTAAGGTTATGTTGTTACTATTCTCTTGGGGAATCATCTTTTCTCATCAAGAGCATACTAGAACCATTCCATTTGGGCAATCCACATCACCTTTTGAGTGGGTTAGCTTGGGATTCTTTCACCATTTCTTTCAAGTTTTCAAGTTGTAAGAAGAGCTCAATCTTGGGGGTCCAAGAGCCCTCCTTGGAAGGAAGACGAGACCCAAAGTCCCCTTTCTTTTCGGTGTTTTCTTTTCACTAATACAATCCCTTCCATTGGTGACATGAGTCTTGTTTGTTTCTTTCTCTTATGTCCTTATGCACAATAGTTTAGTTGTTCTTTCCTTTCCTAGTTTCATTCTTAGCTTAGTATTTTATGTTTATTTTTCTAACCCTTTCCTTTACAGTTGTCTTGCTTAGCTAACCCAACTAAGCTTGTAAGCACCTCTGTTTTTCTCATTTAGGTGACAAAAGAGGTGAAACATTGATATAAGATGGAAGCCTGTATAAACCAACTTGGCAACAACAAAAAAGGGAAAAGGTTCTAAATACTGGAGAAGAGGCTGAGCTTGCAATAACCCGTTGCTCAAGCATGCAAACATCGATCGTCTACCACATGCCTAGTACTAATGCATTAACCATGTGAGTAATCTGATTTCTGGATGAGAAACTAATTAGCAGAAGAAAACACGCAAGCGATAAAATAACAAGTAAAATAATTCACTTAACTCTAATCATCCATCACATAATAACACAACGATTCATCTTCATCATTAAAGAAAATAACTCTAAAACATTGCATCAGATAAATTATCAACAGATTTAATAGCTATTACTTGTTACAACATACATTCATGAGACAAGATAGGAAATAGTTCTTCTCCACATCCAATCATACACGCATTTGATGAAAACACAACTTTGTCTCTGGTCCAGAAGGAATTCTCAACTAAAGGCAACTCCAAAATAATTCTTAACAAAACCAGAAATGAGAGTTTCTTGCAACAACCATCGACCCTTAACTGATCGGTCAATGCTCTTATTTATAACATAAAAATAACTAAAAATAACAGCTAAAGTGCGGAAGAGTAAAAAAATTTGCCACGTGGAGTTATCTCCTAACATTTTTCTAACAATGATCTCAAAATATCACTTAGGGTGACTCTTCTCATACTCCGACCAACTAATGAACAACTCCTCGTAGGTGTTGGCGTATGGGAATATTTTTTGTTCCATTGGAGCCGCATAAGTCTCTCTTATCTCTATCGCATGTGCCTGATACTTCACCAGAATGGTACTTAACTGTTGCAGCATAGCCCGAGCTTTGATCAGGTGTTCCACAAATTTCCGTACCTGACCTAGCGCTGTGTCTGTCACTTTTTCTAGTCTTTCAACCCATGATCCATATTTCTTGGTGTGTGATTCGACTATGTCATGCAAGTCGACAAAGTCATCAAGTGTGTCGAGATACAGAAGTCTGATATCTTTCATCACCCGATTGATATTAATCCAGTGTTTCTTGCAGTTGGCCCATTTCTCTTGAATTTCTCAGTGGGGTTACCAAGACATTTTCTCACAATACTCGACCGATTTATTTATGCAATCAATACTTCTTTCGTTCAACACCCGAATGTCGTGTTCTTCTTTATCTTGGCCATGTTTCACTGCACCAATGTAGTCGAATCTCTCCATAGCTTGTTGTGCTTTTTCATACCACTACTCCATATCATTGCACCATGAGAGTATCTTCCTAGAGCTCGACTATCCCTTTAGTGAATAGGTGTCGCTCAGTTGTGAACTTGCTATAGGCCTCCTTGTATTCACTCCTTAGGTACACCGCGACATGTGTGGTGTCCTGATATTATTTAACTAAGTGGCGCAAATGTTCTAGTTCTTCTATGGCGGAGGCCATCTCCTTTTCATCTCTTTTATCTCTTTCCAAGGTGGCATATTTAATTTCCATCCCTGCGCCGATGAGTTTGGACGTCTTCGCATGTTCTATGTTGATCAAATGTTCCTCGGTAGTGATGAGGATGGAGAAATCTAAAGTGATCCTCCTCTTCTTGGTGGTTCTCTAGATGATAGCCTTCTTCCTTCGATCATACGCTATGGCATGTATATCAGCTACTTCGTCCACAGGTTTAGGAATCTGATGGTCCCCCCATGTGAGTGTGCTTCCCAGACTTTCGTTGGTGTATACTTGTTCAAGGTTGGGTTCTTGAACTTCCTCATTATTCTCTAGAGGTCCATCTTCTGTCTGTCACCCATTGGTTGCTTGAGTACCAAGTGAAATAGAGGCATCGGGGATAGACTCAATACTTTATTGTTCATCGGCTATCGAAACACCGATTCCCTATTGCGGGACTTCCTCCTTTGTATCGTCCGACCCTGACTCATTCTTCGGACTGTCTGTTCGGGTCTCCAGTATAGCGTGCATCTTAGTGTTTGGGAAACTCTCGACTTCCTTTTATTTATGTGGGACCTCCTGGTTTTGAACCTCAGGAAGAGGGGAAGATGTCTTCTCATGTCCCTTTTCTTCTTTGACATGCACATGGGTCTGGAGTGATGCTTCTGGGCTTTCATCATCGTCGTATATCTTTATAAACTCACTCAAGGGGTTTGATGTGATTTTTTCCACTAATACCCGGATTGTTTCTGGCTAAGTCACCACACCTGTCGACGATCCAGCTGGTGGCATTGTGAATTCAAGGTCATCCAACTCAAAATTTTCATCAATATCTATAAATTCAGGGCTGCTTGTACCCACCTGGCTTCTATCTGGGTTATCAGCAGGGGATCCTGTCGTTTCTGATAGGTTTGGATCATCTCGTAGTTGATCAAGCACCCACTATGCTCGTTCTAACATGAGCAGTCCCCTTTCCCGTGCATCCTGTGATCAATGGATATCTCTGCCTTGCGTTGGGGATATCAAGGGGGCTTTTGCTGCTTCAAATGCTATCCTTTATTCTCTAGCCTTGAGGGCCCCTTGAGCCGATTGTTCCAGGGTTGTCGCTTCCTCATCCAGAATCATGGCCTTGAACCTAGTCATCTTAGGATCGACCATCCTTTCCACTACCACATCCTAGTCTTGAGCGTTTTCTGTGAAGACCTCATCTTCAAATTTGTCATGGGCGTAGGGATAGCACGACGATACTTGTGATGCATGCTTCAAGACTAGACCCTTTGGGTCATGTTTGCGAAAAAATCCAGTCTGGAATCGGAACTCCAATTGGCTCAATCCTTCCTTCTTGGCTTGAGCAGTGTCTTTTACCATATAGAAACCTATATGGAATCCATAAGGTATGAATTCCCTCTTCTTATTTTTTACCAGAGTAGCATTGTAACCTTGCAGGATATTCTGGTATCAGATTTCCCCTACTACTAGTCAATCATAGACATACACAAGTAATAGGTGTGGTGCTCTGGTGGCTCTAAAAACCCTGATGTAGGTGTTGCGCTCATCCATATACCATTGGCCAACATTTGATATCATCTTTTTGGCCGTAGCCGATAGTCTTGGACACTCTTTCTTGAAAAGAAAAAAATTAATACACGCGATGAATTGATCGCAGATGAGGGAATAGGATTTCTTGTACCTATTATCCCATAAGACACCGAAATATACATGTATCGAGAGTTTTGAGGCGTGCCAGATCAAGTTCATTCCGAAAAATACATTTCTAGTGCAGATGACATCCAATAAATAAGAAGCCATGTAGAAGGATGGAGTCTCCCCTTCTTTTGGCGTCTGAGCCTGTTGAATGCAAATGCTCAACTGCTTGGAAATGATGGCACCCCAGTTAAATCCTCTCCTAGAAATGGTTATCATGTAAGCTAGAGGCATCCATACCTCTGGAAACCTGGAACAATATTTCTCTCCATAAAATCGACAGATGAGGGCCCTCAGATAGATATACGACTCCCTTAAGTTGGTCGTCCAGTACCAGTCGGAGGTCCAATTGGTGTACTTTTTATCCTCTCTCCACCATCAAGTCATTACCCTGTTGGTGTCATGTTTCTCATAGAATCTTATAACAAAATCGGTGTTCAGTCGCTCATCTGGGTCTCTAAGCTTGTAGTAATTCTGCACCTCCACCGGAAGGAAAACCCCGACACACTCACCATTGTTGTCATTAATAAAAAATATTTGTGTGTCAGTATGTTCAATAAGCCACTTCAGGAGTTATATGCAAGGGAATACTGGAGTTCTTCTCACTACCATGTGCAGGTATGATCTTTGTATATTCAGAAAAAATTCATCATCGAGCTTTCTCATATCGAGGTCGTTGTGCGGGGTATATTCGGGGAATTCTTCCCGCTTGATATTATGGAAGAGTTCTCCATAGTGTGGTAATATTGTCTTGGTCCCTATGATTTCCTCTGTGTCTCCAAAGGTCGGGGGCTATATGAAAATATTCTTGCTAGATGTCCTGATGAATATTTCCGGTCTTGGGGCAAATTCCAACTGTTTCACGACCGCTAGGGAAGAGCCTTCTCCCACCTCTAGTTCCTTTTGCTTCATCTCCCTTGGTGATCACCTAGTGTTCGGCTTTCTTGGAGGAATCGTTCTTGCAACTGAAATCAATCCTTTAGGCATGCACACAGAGAAACTGTTGATTAAGGTTGTTTGTCATTGATGTCAACCCTTAAAGAAAGCCTTGTAGCACAAAGGTTGGGTAATGGACCCAAGATTGTTTGATGTAAATATGAATCGTTATTGTATTATCATGGTTGATAATAAGTAGAAATGGAGAACTCAAAATTTTTCCCCTTATGGTGAAATCCCTCACAGGAAGACGCTTTGCAGAATGAGTTATCCTAGAAGTATGGTTAGAGAAACCATGCTTATTTGTGGAATAATGAGATGAAGGTTAGTGAATTTTTAATTGAAACTATCCTATATAGATAGTTCTTGTCATGCCATTTCCAGTGGTATGTGTAATGTCACATAACTCCTCACGGTTAGAGAGTTATGACCATGAGAAGTTGGAGAACCCAGGTTTCGGTAATGGACCCAAGTTTGTTTGATGGATAATGGTATGATTTTTGATATATTTGTAGGTAATAATATTTTATATGTATGGTACATGTCATTCCATTTCTGGTGGTATGTGGAACATCACATAACTCCTCACGGTTTGAGAGTTATGGCCTTACGAAGTTGGAGGACCCTCTTATGTCATCTAGAAACCCCAAAAGGTCAAAGTAGTCAAAGTGGTTTAAGAGATTTTAGAAGGTAAATAATAAAGTGAATTGATGAGTGTACTATAATTCAAAATGAATACAAAATAAATTATTTAAATAATAAATTTAATGGAGAAATTAGAAGTGGGTTAACCCTAAAATAAGGAAAGTGGGCAAAGTGACCTAGAAGATGTTTTTAAGGAAGCTACTTGGAGAGTATAAATAAGAGGCAAGGCTCTCTCATTTTAGACACACTTGAGCATATTGAATACCTATAGGTGTCTGATGTAACAAAAGGATATCTAAGATGAATTTATGAGGGAAGGTGAAGAAAAGAAGGCTGAAATTCAAGGAAGGATAAATTCTTTTGATGATGCTTTCTAAGGTATGTTATTTACAGGTCATCTCGCCATTTTCGCAATAAAAAATTTCTAGAATGAGTCAGACCATGAAATTTCTATGCCATTGAGGAAAAATATCCAAGTATCTATGGAAAAAAATTCATCTTGTGGGTCATTGTATTTTTGGAGTTACACTCCGTGGAAAATAGGGTTTGTGGCTAGTCATGAAACTTGTCAAAAACGGGTGATTCGGGTAAAATCATCATAACTTCTTCATAACATATCCAAATTCAGTAAGACCAAATGTGTTGCTTATAGTAAAATATTTTTTTATGTTGTGTAACATTTTCATATCGATTCAACAAATATTATGTGCGGGGAACGCTCTACAAGGTCACTCTCTAGAATGAGCCAGAATTCAGGAAGGTATGCCATTTTTGCAATAACTACTTTTATGAGAGGTTCCAAGTAGTGAAACCTGGAGGAATTACATAACACACATTGAAGAACATTGTGTATCAATTTCATATCTTTATTCATTACAAGTATAAAGTTATGATTATTTCAAGTTAGGGTTGTTGACTAATCCAAAACTATCCATGTGAGACTAAAGAAAAGTTTGATGTAAATGATAGTGTTGGCACAGGGGTAGACCCAGTGTTCAACGCTACAATAGTGCACCAAAAAAACCCTAACTACCAGCCCTTTCGGAAACACCTGTGAATTAGATGAAGTCTCACCCGAGGTAGAGGCAGGTGTGGTTGCAGGACTCCAGTATTTGCAACCTTAGTCGAGACACAGATCTGTGACTGTAACACCTTAACATGGCACTTAGAAGTTATAGTTCATCAATATCTAGTCTTATTTTACAGTGCAGTTAAACCCTAATTATAGAGCATTGTAGTGTTTAACCAAATCTACTATATTCAAGCACCAAGCACATCCACATAGGCCAGATCTAGTATTCATCCATACTATTAAGCACATATCATTAACATATCTATCTACCATTCATCTATATCAAATCACTAAGCAAGTAAACATATAAAGACATAAATACATCGCACAAAGTAGAGCAACACATCATGTACATGGTTCACCCCCACCTTGGGGCTACGTCCGCCATCTCTTCGTCTTCTTTATTAGCTTCTTCAATGAGTTACATGCACAGTTCCACAAAAACCCTACTCCGCAAAGGACAGGAGATATGTGAACCTCACTAGATCCTCCTTCCCCGGGCCAAGTTACAACACTAAGCCTCTTCTCAATCTCTTACACTTATTTTCACTGAGATCTGCAAGCCTCATACAGTATGCACAAAAGAAATCTCTACTCAGCACTTAGCACTTTTGATCACATAGAACAAACTCTAGCACTTAGCACACTGGCCTCTTCTTACATCTCCTAGCTACTTATTTATACATTACAAAATGGGCCTAAACATGGGTAAACCCATGGGTCGACATTCCCATACTCGTTACATAATCCCAAAACCCAAAAAGGGCCCTAAAAGGGGCCGAGATCCCGCGATCTCTACTTCGTCTTGTGCTCCGCCTTCGACATCCTGTCGAAGTCCCAAAAATAGGTCAAACCTGAACAATGATCCTCAAAAATTGGTCAAGGGCCAACAAGCCCCCAACACTCACCTGTGACTCATCCCAAGTCACTATGATATGGGTAGCTCAGTTTAAAAATCCTCGAGCTACTTTGACTTGTTGTTGTGCCACGACCTTCTGTTCAGTGAACTTTTGGATAACAACTTCATTGATAGGTCCCTCTAGGCGTTGTTCTTCTTCAGTGATGACTTGCTCCAATTCTGCTCCTTGGCCTATAATATCTGTGAATAGCTAGCAAGTCTCATCCTGTATAGGTTGGAGCCTCTGAGTCACTTCTGTGACTTTGCTCTGAATTGCGTGGACCTATTATTGGGCAGTGCATTGTTCTTGGGATCGCTTCATTCTTTCATTAGATGACAGGGGTTTCAACTGCGCCTGTATTATTTCTACTTGATACTTTTCCTCTTGGAGTTGTGACTCCAGTGTCTTTAGTTATGGATTATCAGTGAGTTTTTCATATGTCTGGTCACTGTGATCACTCAATTTCTTACATTCCATGGCGAGTCCCTTGATTCTTTCAACTATGCTTCAGGCAGTTGCTTCTCTTTGATCCCTTACATCCTGTGGAGTGTTGAGCACTGTGAGGAGCTCTAAGTCTGCTATTCGTTGTTGTAGTTGTTGGATAGCTTCTGCGAGTTTCTCTACTTGATGTGTGACTCGGTATTCTACCTATGGTTCTAAGCCTGTCACAAAGCGAAGTGCTATGTTGACTACTTCTTTCACTTCAATTTTCTTTGTGAGCAACTGTTATTTTTCTTGTTGAATATGTGCTTTCTCCTTTTCTAATTTCAGTTGGAGAGCAACCTTCTCTTGCTCTGCAACTCAGCATTGTTCTATGAGTACTCCTTGCACTTGCTTCAAGACCTGGGTGGCTTGTTATGTTTATTCTTGTGCTCAACGAAGGTGAGCTTCGGTTGCATATCCTAGTCGGAAAAGTTGGGTTGGTTCATATCCAAACTCTGGTTCTCCCAGTGGCAGGGGCGAAGTGGACACTACACGACTGGAATGAAGGGCCTGTTGTACCCCTCGGATTTTGACCTCAATTCTGTCATACATTTCCTCCTGCTTGGTTTCTTATTTCTCCATGATTTCCTACGAGGCTTCGTTTAGGGCTACTATAATGAAGTCAAAATAATAGGTAGTGAGTACAGTCTGCATCTTGGTCACGATGGCTCTGAATTTATTTCGAGAAGAAGGTTTCAAGGGAGAAACCTTCCTCTTCTTCAGGGGATCGGTCTCATCTCTAGGTGGTGTTACTTTGCCTTATTTATGTTCAGCTTCTTTGCCATTTATTGCTTCTACTTCGTCGTCACCCCCTTGGTCAGGTGATACTGAAGCAGTCTTGCATGAGGCACTGCTTAAGTCTTGGACCTCTTCGATCTTCTTCCTTCTATTGGGTCCGAGTGTATCATGTTCTTTGTGCATGGTATCTAGGTTGTCAGGGTCAGACATCTTTGTAGGGTCTGCGGGAATAAGGAGGTATGTCGACCAGTCCTTAGTGATCTCCTCAAGGTCATTTTTTGTGATCTTGTAGTATGATTGAAGCTCCTCCTTATGTTCGTATGCTCGCGTTGTAATGTAGATGAAGTGTCGATCTGTGCAGAACTTTATCAAGGGTCAGAACCTCTATAGGGTGTTCGGATTCATGCAAGGTTCAACTTCAATTTCTCTCTTCAGCTGGAGGTAAAATGTGTGAAAAACAACGTTTGACTGCCACTATTTTCTCATATCTCTCAAATGGATTGATGTTCGGGAAGGTCTCACCTTATGGAATTTCCCAAGCAACAAACTCTATGAGGATCATGAGCCAGCTAAAATGGAATTCATATCATTGATCATGTGCATCACGACAGTCTAATTCAAGATGATTAACTAGGTACTTCACCCAGTTCATCTGTAAACCTTCCACGCACTTCCCCGCGAGGTCAACGACAAAGCCTGTGACCTGTGTGGGTCAGTTCTTTCATACTATATTTCATGCAATTAACTGACATGCTAGGTGCACTGTGCCATTCTAGATGGAAGCCACCTTGTCGCCTCACATCCCCTTCTCATCATCATTGTATGTATCCTTGATATTTTGTGCTAGTGCGCGATCTGTGGCTTTTCTTGGATAGAAGTCCTGCGGATCAGGTCCTTTCATACTCAATCATATGATCCTATGGATCAGCATTGGATCGACTGTGATACGATGGTCGAGCCTGGGTCAAGTATTTTTATGGGGCGAGCATGCTATGGTTCTTGCGACCTCCAAGGTTGAAGTCGTTGAACTTCAACGTTGCAATCTTGTCTTGTTGTGCTCTTACTACGCGTATCCACTTCGGGAGGTGTGCAGTAACCATGGTGTACTCAAAATCTCTTGGCACACTATCTCGACTCACCGCATCGGCCAGAGGTGGGATGTAATCGGGCAATATGGTCGAGAATAGCTTCGCATTTGCTAGGTCATCCCTGTGCTTGGTTCTCTTCTCTGTTGCTAGTCGGGATGGCCCAGATCCGCGAGCAGTCGACAGAGAGGCTTGCACTCCTCTCGTCAACGACGCTTGTACACCGACAAACATTACTCTTTCAGTCATGAGGTCAATGAGTACCTCCTTCACAGACTCTTTGGCTGCGTTCAATTCTTCGAACATATGCGCTTGTGGTTGAATCTCTCGGGTTTCAAGAGTAAATAGTCAATGCAATGGGACAGATGGTGATAGCGCGATGATCATTGTGTGGAATCAACTAATTTGCGAGCTCAAATTAAAGGTTAGAAAAAGGTTTCTCAGTGTAAGGTTTGATGGAATAAATAGATAATGAAGCAACAGATCTCTCCAACAGGCGAGAAGCCTCCATTAACTCAGTTTTGTTCGTTACGGTGTAGTCCCATCAGTCTGATGGAGAGTTGTCTGACCGTAAATGCCTTTCTACCCATTCGGGGTGTCAGTCTAACGATTATATTGTTACCAATGTCTATATTGCTTCACCATGGAAAAGTTCCATGTGACGTTGTTCTGATATCCCGACGAAGTTCCAATTTTGTAAATTTTCCCTTTGTGAAGTTCCCTCTGGACCCTTCTATAACTTTTCGATCTTTGCTCTCTTCTTGCTAAGATTTTGAGCCTTTCTGCCAATGATCTTCATCTCAGTATTCCTCTTCCCATTCTGATTCTTGTCTTCTTTTGTCATAGTAACTTCGCATTATTGAGATTCTTTCATAAGATTCAAGGGTAATTCTTCTTCTCTATCTAGGGTAGGTACTTTAGTCTTCTGCAAATCTTCTTGTGTTCTTGAAGCTTCGACATCCAAGTCTGTGGTCCTAAGTAGCTTCGATCCATTCTCCTGTTCTTCAATCAGTTGTGTAATCCTCCTAGTCATGAAATATTTCAACTCTTTCTTATTCTTCTCTAAGACTTCTTCTTCCTTCTTTATGGCCCAATCTCTTTCAATCCAAGGTTTTCCTAGTAACATAGCAAATGGAGCGTTATTATCAATAAATTTAACAACCTCAAAATCTTCCTTTGTCGAAGTTCCATTGGCATTCATAGATATATGGGTGAGCTTTCCACATATGGTTATCAGTTTTCCTCTGAATAATCCTATTCTTCCCAATGAAGGAATCATAGTAGGCTCCCCTAAAAGTTCCCAAGTTATTTATGTCATGATATTCACCTGTGTTTCCTCATCCAAAACATAGTCAATGTCGAAGTCTCCTATTCTTGCTTCAATGCACTCTTTTTCTTTGAAGATCTCTGATAAGATGATATGTCAATGGTCATTCAGAGTTTCTTTCATCTATAACAATACTTTCTCTGATTCTTTCTAGGGTTCTTCCATAATCTCAATTTCTGGATCTGCCTTAGGGTTGTCTTGGTTCATATTCATTCTTTCAACCTTAGTAATCATTCTAGGGTAATCCAATACTTCATGGTCCATAGCTCTACAACAAAGACAACTAGATATTCTACCAGGGCATTCCTTAGCCACATGTCTCGATCTTCTGCAACTGTAACAAAGGGTTAATCCTCATTTTCTTTTAAATGATCCCCAACCTTTCATGTACTGCGCACTACGATCATAGTAGTTAACCTGCAAAAACTTATTTCTAGGATCTTGCATCCATTTGTTAGTCCAAACATTCTCTCTATGCATAGGTATAGCATATCTTTCACTATTCTTATCAGATTTACTCATATCAAATCTTCTTTCATCTATCAGTGCCCTAGTTTTCAAGCTAGGACAAATCCTATCAAACATACCTAGATCCATACTTTAGAAACAAAATTTCCCACTAATCTTATCTTCAATAGAGCACAAAGCTTCCAGATATAAGACTTTTCACTATTCTTACCTTTATAGGAGCACAGAGCTTGCAGATCTTACCTCTTTCAAAAAAAAAAAAATCTCACTTTTACCTTTCTCAGAGCACAAAGATTTCAGATCTTACCTCTTTTCTTCAGATCTGACCCTTCTTCTTGGCATGGAGCTTCGCAAGTCAAGCAACAGATCCATGCACAGAACTTTCTTTCTCTTTTTTCTTTAGATTGGATTTCTTTTCTTAGCACAGAGCTTCATAATCCAAGTAGAGTATTGCGCACTAGGGAAACAAATCTATGCACGGAGCTTTCACAGTTTCAGGTCAGATATTTTCATAGAGATTCTTCTTCCTCAGTTCCTAGCAATCACAGTTTCAGTCCCAGCAATGAAATGATTTGTTGTCACAGGGGCATACCCAGGGTTCAATGCTATAACAATGCACCAAAAAAACCCTAACTACCAGCCCTTTCGGCAACACCTACGAAGAAGATGATGTCTCACCCGAGGTAGAGGCAGGGGAGGTTGCAGGACTCCAGTGTCTACAACCTTAGCTGGGACAGATATCTGTGACTGTAACACCTTAACATGGCACTTAGCAGTTATAGTTCATCAATATCTAGTCTTAGTTTACAACGTAGTTAAACCCTAATTATAGGGCATTGCAGTATTTAACCAAATCTACTATATTCAAGCACCAAGCACATCCACATAGGCCAGATCTAGTATTCATCCATACTATTAAGCACATAGAATTAACATATATAGCTACCATTCATCTATATCAAAGTACTAAGCAAGTAAACATATAAATGCATCAATACATCGCACAAAGCAGAGCAACACAACATGTACATGGTTCACCCCCACCCTGGGGCTACGTCCACCAACTCTTCCTCTTCTTTATTAGCTTCTTCAATCAGTTACGTGCACAGAGCCAAAAAAAACCTACTCCGCAGAGGACAGGAAATTTGTGCACCTCGCTAGATCCTCACTCCCTGGGCCAGGTTACAGCACTAAGCCTCTTCTCAATCTCTTACACTCGCTTGAACTAAGCTCTGCAAGCCTCATACAGTTTTCAAAAAAGCAATCTCTACTCAACACTTAGCACTTTCAATCACATAGATCAAAATCTAGCACTTAGCACACTTGCCTCTTCTTACATGACCTAGCTACTTATTTATACATTACAAAATGGGCCTAAACATGGGTAAACCCATGGGTCGACATTCCCATTCCCGTTACATAAGCCCAAAACCCAAAAAGGGCTCTAAAAGGGGCTGAGATCCTTTTATCTCTGCTTTGTCTTGCGCTTCACCTTCGACATCCTATCGAAGTCCCAAAAATAGGTCAAACCTGACCAAGGATCCTCAAAACTTGGTCAATGGCCAACAACTAGTTTCTTGTTGTTTAAAGTTAAGGAAGGTTTGCAGGTATGTGATCATATACATCAGGTCTATTACAAAGTTATAAATCATATTTCGATGATGAAATTGATGAGGGCTTTTGGTTGAGGTACAAGTTGGGTACATGGTTGAAGCAAGTAGTTGATGAGTTGGCACATACACGAGGTGTATAGTTGATGATGTTGGTACATATTGATGAGTCATAGTTGATGAGTAGTTGAAACATGATTGGTTGCACTTGTTTATGGTACAGGTTGATGACATATTGTTTGGTACAGGTTGGTGCATGGTTGATGCACCTTTTTATGGTACATGTTGGTGCATGGTTGATGCAATTGTTTATGGTACAAGTTGATTACAGGTTGAGGTACAAGTTGATGCATGGTTTATGCATGGTTCAGGTTTATTGGTACATGTTTATAGCGGTATATCTCACAGTGATAGTGTGACAGTGGTTCCATCATTCTACTTCTACTTCAGGTCGGTTGGACGGGGCAAGGACATGTTGTTGTAGCCACCTTTCGGTTGTAGCCAAAGAACATAGGGGGTCGTAGCCTCCTTCTAGTTGTAGCCAAATAATTGGGGAGTTGGAGCTTCCCTCAGGTTGTAGCTTGAGAAACTAGGGGGTTGGAGCCTCCTTCCAGTTGCAGCTGGAAAACAAAGGAAGTTGGTGCTTCCAATGAATGTAATTCTTAAATACATATAAGAAAAATCATTTTGTGGTTTTGTCCCGATTTAGGTTTCCACGTAAAACGTTGGTGTACTGTGTATGTGTGTGATTGTTCATTTCTTATTGCTCATTATTGGATAATAATTCTACATTGATATGACACTTGGATTATTTGAATAAAATGGATTATAATTACGCTATTACTGGTTCNCCCCCCCCCCCCCAAAGTAATCCAATAATTGGTATCAGAGAAGGTTCCTTGAGAAATCAGTTTAACCATTGAAAGGTAGATCATGGAGAGTACGAACTTGTACAAAAATGGAATACCACAGTTTGATGGAAAAAAGTATGCTTTTTGGAGCATAAGGATGAAGACATATATACAGGCACGGGGATTTCAAGTTTGGAAATCAATTGTAGATTTTGGCCCTTGACCAAGTTTTGAGGAACACTTGGTCATATTTGACTATTTTTGGGACTTCGATAGCTTGCCAAAGATGGAGCACAACACGAAGCGGAAATCATGGAAGCTAGACCCCTTTTTGGGTCCTTTTTGGGTTTTGGGGGATAATGTAATGGGATTGGGATGTCGGCTCATGGGTTTACCCATGTTTAGGCCTATTTTGTATGTATATATAGATGTCTAGGACATATAGAGGAGTAGCGGATGATATATATATGTGATGTAGGCTAAGTGCCAAGGGTTGAATCTGTGTGAACAAGGCTTTGTGCATTTCGTGTAAGACTTGCAGAGTTGAGTGCAAGTCCCTGCGAGAGACTGTAGAAGGCTTTGTTTTGTAGTGCAACGAAGAAGGATCTAGCGAGTTCCGTAGATCTTTTGTCCTATGCGAAGAGGGATTCAGATGGCTCTGTGTTGTAACCTGATTAACTGAAGCTAATAAAGAAGAAGACTTTGTGGACGTAGCCCCAGGGTGGGGGTGAACCACAGTAAATGTGCATGTTGTGCTCTGTGCCTCGACCTAATGTGTTTGTATCTTCTTTTTCTAAGTTCTTTGATGTGTTTATATAGATCTATTTATGATTTGTGCTTCTGAGATATGAATGAATATTAGTTCTGGTATGTAAGATGCTTAGTGCTTGATCTGTCGAATCTAATCTATCTCGTTGTGGCTAAGTGTTGAATTATCTAAGATCTAAGTACATACTGCGATGCTTTGTGTTATCTATGAAGTATCATAAGGGTTGAATATTGATGAATAATATATGTTAAGTGATTGCTAAGTGTTATAATCACAGATCTGTGTCCCAGCTAAGGTTGTAGACACTTGATTCTTGCAACAACCTCTGCCTCTACCTCGGGTGAGACTTCATCTGCTTCGCAGGTGTTGTCGAAAGGGCCAGTAGCTAGGGTTTTGTTGGTGCGTTGTTGTAGCATTGAACCCTGGGTCTATCCCTATGCCAACAAATGGTTTCGTTGTCGGGACCTGAAACTGTGATTGTTGGGAACTGAGCAGAAGAAGCTTTGTGCAAAGATTCGTCCTGAAATTGTGAAATCTATGTGCATGGATCTATGCCCTAGTGCGTGGTGATCCACTTGATCTGAAAAGATATTTGTTGAAGAAGGAAGGACAGATCTGAAGGAAAGAACTCAGATCTGCAAGAAAAGAGGTTGATACTGAAGAAAATAAGTAAGATCTATAAGCTATGTGCTCCGATAAAGGTAATAATAGTTAAAAGTTCTTAGATCTAGAAGCTTTGTGCCCTGTACAAGTAAAAGAAGTGAAAATTTTTGTTTCTAAAGTATGGATTTAGGTATTCTTGATATATTTTGTCCTAGTTTGAAAACTAGGGCATTATTAGATGAAAGAATGTTTGATACGAATATATCTGATAAGAATAATGAAAGATATGTTATACCTATGCATAGAAAGAACTTTTGGACTAACCAAAGGATGCATGATCCTAGAAATAAATTTGTGTAGGCTATCCATTATGACCCTAGAAAGAAGTACCAGAAAAGTTGGGGATCATTGAAGAGAAAGATATGATTAGCTCTTTGTTACATTTGCAGAAGACCAGGACATCTTGCTAAGGAATGCCCTGGGAGAAACCCTAGTTTCCTATGTTGTAAGGCTATGGACCATGAAGTACTGGATTTCCCTAGAATGATTGCTAGACTTGAAAAGATGAATATGGAGCAAGAAAACCCTGAAGGAGATCAAGATTCTAACATTATAGAAGAACCCCAGAAAGAATCAGAGATTATGTTGCTAAAAATGAAAGAAACCCTGGATGAACATAAAGATGCCAGTTTTTCAGAGATCTTCAAAGAAAAGGAGAAAATTGAAGTAAGAATAAGAGACTTCGACATTGACTGTGCTCTAGATGAGGGAACACAGATGAACATTATGACATAAACTACTTGGGAAACCCTAGGAAGGCCTACTATGGTTCCTTCACTAGGAAAAATAGGGTTGTTTAAAGGAAAAATGGTAACCCTATGTGGCAGGATTACCCGGATAGCTATGAGTACCCATGGAGCTTCGACAGAGGAAGAATTCGAAGTTATTAAATATTTTTAGGACTATACCCCATTTCCAACTTTGTTAGGCAATATCTGGATTGAAAAAGACCAGATCAGAAGAAAAGAAGAATAGGAAACCCTAGAACAGAAGAAGCAAGAACTCATGGAATTTATGACTAGAAAGATTGCCTACTTAATGGAAGAACAAGATAACAGATCTAAGTTATTGAACACCAATAACTTGGATGTCAAAGCTATAAGAGCATTAGAGGAACCACAGAAGACCGAAATACCTAATCCATATGATGAAGGAGTATTACCCTTGGATCTGAAGAAAGAATCTCAGCATCGCGAAGTGACTATGTCGAGAGAAGATAAGGATGCGAATGGAAAAAGGATGACCAAGATGAAGCTCAATGGGAAGAAGGCTAGGAAGCTAAGTAAGAAGAGAGCCAAGATTGAAAAGTTACAGAAGATTCTAGAGGAAACTTCACAGAAGGAAAAATCACAGGAATTGATCTTCGTAGAGATATCTGAACAACGACATACGACACTTCGTCGTGGTGAAGCAATATAGTCGTTGGACCGATATACCCATTCGAATTCCGCCCCGAACGGACAAAAAAACATTAAAGAATCACCACTAGACCGTTGGACCACACCATAACGGATGGATCAATGTTCATGAAAGCTTCATACCAATTGCAAGCAGACCATTGACGAATTTCCTATTTATCTCGTCACGTCGTGCCCAAAGAACACTTTTTCCAACTGAAAAATCAAAACCCGTAGAACTAGTGATTATCTATAGTGATCATTGCAAGCAGATTGCTCATCCTAGTGCAATATTTTGAGATCATCATGGCCCTAATTATCTTTCCCGAGTGCGTATGTCCGACGAGCTCACCGAACTTGAGGAATCCATCACAGAGGTCCTTCTCGATTTAATGACTGAGAGAGTCACGTCAGAAATAAGAATGTCCACCAGAGTCCAAGCATCGTAGACGGGAGGAGTGCAAGCCTCCCCGTCGACTACTCGAGCAACAACATCTCGAGCCGACGCAAAGAGAATAACTAAGCATAAGGACAACATAGCCAATGTGAAGTTAGTGCCATCCATCCTACCAGCTTACATACCCCCTCTGAGTAGTGAGATTAACAGGGATAGTGTCCCTAGAGACTTTGAATACACCCTAGTCACTACATATCTACCAAAAGGAGTACGCACCTACTGCGCAGATCAAGACAAGGTTATAGCATTGAAGTTTTGTGATTTCAACCTGGGGAATCGTAAAGCTTACAGCATGCTCGCCCCGTATAAGTACTTGATGACAAGTAAGGGAAATAATTTGAAGCTCATCCCTCAACAATGGACTATGAACCTTGCGCAGTCTACTTTTCTGAATGTTATGAAAATACCGCATTTCGGCAGACACCAGGAGGTGAATGCTTGTGTAAAATTGTTGCTAGAAAGTTACCATGGAGGATACCTGTAGTTAGATTGTCACATAACTGTTGATCCATCGATGATCAATAGTACTATCCCCATGAGTACTATCCTAGAAAGACCGCAGACCGTGCTCTTGCACGGAAGATCAAAGAAGCCTATGGTGATGTTGAGAAAGGCGTGAGAGGCTACAAGGTAGCTTCTATTGAAAGTGGTGCAGTGTGCCTCGCATTCCAACTGATCACAGGGAAGTTGGTACGCAAGAATCGACCAACACAAGTATCTGGCTTTGTAGTTGACCTCGCAGGAAAGTGCGCAGAGGGACTACAAATGAACTGGGCGAAGTACTTGGTGAATCAACTGGAGATTAACTGCAGAGAAGCCCAGGATTAGGGGCATTCATTCCATTTTAGCTAGCTCCTGATACTGATCACTTTTGTTGCATGGGAGCTACCGAAAGGTGCAACCTTCCCGGACCTTGATCCCTTTGAGCCACTAGCCGTGAAGTTCAGTACATTATGGTACTCGAACGACATGAGAAAGCAATGGAAATCGAATGTCATTTTCCATGCGTACTATAACCAATTGAAATCAGCCGTAAGTAGTGAACCTCGCATAACCCCAAAAAATTTATAGAGATTCTGACCTTTGATAAAGTTTAGCACGGACCGCCACTTTATATACCTAACCCCACATGCTGATGAGCACCAGGAACAACTTCAGTCCTATTATAATCTGACAAAAGAAGACCTGGAAGAGATTACCAAGGAATGGTCAGTGGACCTCCTTGTTTCAGTAGACCCTGCACAAATGTCCGACATCGACAGCCCTGAAACTGCACAGGATACACTTGGGTTGAGTAAGACAAAGAAAGAAAAAACAACGAAGAAGACTGAAGAAGTCCAGGATGTTAACAGCCTATCTATAAGGACGACTTCCATTACACCAGATGAAGAAGGTGATACAGAAACTCATAAAGTTGAAGTACCACCACCTAGGGACGAAGAATACTCATCGAATAAAAGGAAGGTCTCACCTCTGAAATCTTCCTCCAGAAAGAAACCAAGAACCCCTATAACCAAGATGTGAACTGCCCTCACATTGGATGACTTTGATTTCATTGTTGCAGCAGTCAATGATGCTTCAAATGAAATCATAGATAAGTAGGAACAAATGCATAGTCAAATTGAGATCACACTCCAAGGAGTACAGCAAGCACTCCAGTCTAGCCGAGCAATCTCTACTAAACCTATGCCAGAAGGAACAACAGAAGAGGGAGATGAATCAGTTCAGCTCTGAAAGATTGTTGATGCAGTCGAAGTACGCCTTCGACATGCTCAAGAAGAAAAAGCGCAGGCCACCCAGGCCCTAAAGAAAGCACAAGAGGAAATTATTGAACAATGCCAAGCCACGCAACAAGAGAATAATGCTCTCCAAGAAAAATTTGAAAAAGAAAGAGCGAAGATCCAAAAAGAGAAAGAGCATTTACTCGCAAAGCATATAGGAATTGAAGAAGCAGTCAACAGGTCATTTCAATCTGTGACCGACTTAGAGAAGAAGGTCGAAGAGCCCATAGAGTGCCAAGTGACAAAGTTGGATGAAGTTATTCATCAACTTCAACAAAGGGTCATGGAATTAGAGCGTCTGACCATACCACAGACTCCGCAAGAAGTGCATGACCAGTGAGAATTGAATGCTCAGAGCGCAGTTGAGAGGATTAAAACACTTGATGCAGAATGTAAACAGCTAAGTAGCAGAAGCGTGCAGATATATGAACAACTATCTAAAGACCCAGAGTTGAAGAAACTGGAGTCCCAACTCCAGGAAGCAAAGAAGCACGCATATATAGTACAGGCACAACTTAAGCTCATGTCACCCATCAAGAGGATGAAGAGATCCCAGGAACAACGCACTGCCCAACAATTCGTTCTTACCACGCAAAATAGAGTGATGGAAGTCACCTAGAAACTCCAACCGATCGAGGAGGCGGCCTACCTACTGTTTGAAGAAATTGAAGGCCAAGGAACACTACTAGAACAAGTAGTTGTTACAATCGAGCAGCAACTGGAAGGACCTATCAGTGAAGCGGTTGTTCAGGAATTCGCTAAGCAAGAAGCAGTATCACAGAGACAAGTCGAAGCATCTCGAGACCTTTGAGGCAAACTTACCCAGACCTGAGTGACTCGGGATGAGTCACAGGTTAGTGTTGGGGGCCTGTTGGCCCTTGACCAAGTTTTGAGGAACACTTGGTCATATTTGACCATTTTTGGGACTTCGATAGCTTGTCAAAGATGGAGCGCAACGCGAATCAGAAATCATGGAATCTAGACCCCTTTTTGGGTCCTTTTTGGGTTTTTGTGGATAATGTAATGGGATTGGGATGTCAGCCCATGAGTTTACCCATGTTTAGGCCTATTTTGTATGTATATATAGATGTCTAGGCCATATAGAGGAGTAGCAGATGATATATCTATGTGATGTAGGCTAAGTGCCAAGGGTTGAATTTGTGTGAACAAGGCTTTGTGCATTTCGTGTAAGACTTGCAGAGCCAAGTGAAAGTCCCTGTGAGAGACTGTAGAAGGCTTTGTGATGTAGTGCAAGGAAGAAGGATCTAGCGAGCTGCGCAGATATTTTGTCCTATGCAAAGAGGGATTCAGATGGCTTTGTGTTGTAACCTAATTAACTTAAGCTAATAAAGAATAATACTTTGTGGACGTAGCCCGAGGGTGGGGGTGAACCATGGTAAATGTGTGTGTTGTGCTCTGTGCCTCGACCTGATGTGTTTGTCTCTTCCTTTGCTAAGTGCTTTTATGCGTTTATATAGATCTATTTATGCTTTGTGATTCTGAGATATGAATGAATATTAGTTCTGGTATGTAATATGCTTAGTGCTTGATCTGCTGAATCTAATCTATCTCGTTGTGGCTAAGTGATGAATTATCTAAGATCTAAGTACATACTGCGATGCTCTGTGCTATCTGCGAAGTATCATAAGGGTTGAATATTGATGAATAATCTATGCTAAGTGATTGCTAAGTGTTATAATCACAGATATGTGTCCAAACTAAGGGTGTAGACACCTGAGTCTTGCAACCACCCCTGCCTCTACCTCGGGTGAGATTTCATCGGCTTCGTAGGTGTTGCCGAAAGGGTCGATAGCTAGGGTTTTGTTGGTGCACTGTTGTAGCGTTGAACCCTGGGTCTTCCCCTGTGCCAACATAGATGGATACACAGCACCAATAGTTCCACCAACAAATGACAAAGTAGTGAAACTCGATGAGAATAATTCCAAAGACAAAAATGCACTTTTGAATGGTCTCATTGATACTTTTGTAAATCCGCTAAAGAGATTTGGGACAAGCTTCAAAATATTTATGAAGGAGATACAAAATTCAAAGCAACAAAGTTTCAAACTTACAAATGTCAGTTCGAACAACTAAAAATGAAGGAAGATGATAATATTGCAGACTACTTCTTACAATTCGATGAGACAGTGAATGCAATCATAGGATTGGGAGAAGAAATCGAAGAATCTGTAATTGTTCAAAAGGTACTAATATCTCTTCCTATGATATGTAACCCTAAGATATCATCACTAAAGAAAGATTGGATCTAAACTCAATAAGAATGGACGAACTGGATGGAATCTTAATAGCATATGAAATGAGAACTGAACAGGAAAATCCAAATGCAAAAGAAGCAGCCTTCAAAGCATCCAAAAGATCAAAGAAAAAGAAAAAGGAACAAGAAGAATATAGCAGCAACAGTGATGTCTCAGAAGATGATGAAGAAGTGGTCAACTTCGTCAAAAGACTGAACAAGGGAACCGACAATAGGTATAGAGGTAAACTTCCTTTAATTTGTTTTAATTGTGATGGTATTGGTCATTTTGCTAACAAATGTCCTCATAAGAAAAAGAAAAATGATGAAGGTTACTCAAAAGGCAAACACACATATAAAGGCAAAAGAACTACAAGGAAAATTTTCAAGAAAATCTTATGCACCAAAGAAGACATATCATCATCAGATGAAGATGAAGTCAGTGAAATTGAGACTGGAAGAGTTATATTCGTGTCAGTAAAAGACTCTGACAAAGAAGACTCCAAAGAAGAATATGAAGAAGCCGAAGAAGAAAATGAAGAAGTCAAAGAAGAAATTGAAGAAACGAAAGTTGACTAATGATAAGAATTAATGTGTGCCATAGAAGTTATCATAAGAGAAAAGAAGAAAAACAAGAAACTACAAGCAGAACTAGACAAGAAAAAGTATACTCAAGAACTAGAACAAATGATCACAAAATTGAAGGTTCAAATAGAAGAAGATAAAAGAATTGATGAAGCACTCAAAGAAAAGCTAGAAGAAAAGGACAAGGTCATTGGAAACTTGGAAGCAGATATTGTCGCAATAAGAAAGGATACTCAAAAGAAAAATATGCAGAATAGCTCAAAATTTCTTGATGACATTATCGGTAGTAAAAAATCTCATCTTGAAAAGTTCGGACTTGGATACAATCAGATAGAAAAGGGATCAAGCTCCAAAAAAAAAGAGAAAGAAACATATCCAAAAAGTTATGCAGAAACAATCAAAGGGGATAGGAAGATATACAAGGAATATTACAGGGACACTCCTCCACCAAGAAGATTCAGATTTCAGAATCAACAACAGATAGATAAGCCTCAAGAAGAAGAAGGATTCATAAGAGCACCTCATTTCAGAAGATCTTCAACTCCCAGGTATCAAACTATATTTTTTGGTTTATGTTATGCATGTAATAATTTTGGACATAAAGTTGTGAAATACAGAGCTAACAACAGGAATAATAACAACTTTGAGAGTCATACACAAAGGGGTTATTCAAGAAGACCTAGTGAAACACATATAAGAATTTACAACAGGTTTGAATCTTTGAGCACTGAAGTGGAAAGTTAAAAATATAACAATTTTGGACACGTGGCCAAATATTGTAGAATGACAGTCCTTCCTAAATAACCTCAACAGAATAACAATAGTCACAGATAGGAACCTCAAAAAATGACATGAATAAGAAAGCAAGATCAGTATAGAAATGAAGAATGTGCAATTTCTCTAACAACTAAGCAAAATACACGTGGTTGGTATGTTGATAGTGGATGTTCAAAACACATGACAGGTGATAGAGACAAGTTTCTTACATTACGAAAGTAAAGAGATGGACTAGTCTCCTTCGGAAATGATGATTCAGCGAAAATCATTGGAAAAGGCACTGTCTGAATTGGGAACAAGAATTAAAAGGCAGAAAATGTTCTACTAGTAGAAGATATGAAACATAATCTTCTAAGTGTGAGTCAAATTTGTGGCCAAGTTCATAAAGTTACTTTCGATTCACAAAAGTGTGAGATAAGAAAATAAGGTTCAGGGAAATTGGTCGCTACAACTGCAAGAACTTCAAGAAACATATATGTGTTAAGTGAAATTGGAAATGAAAAGTGTTGTCTAGAAAAGGAAGATGAAAATTGGCTATGGAACAGAAGAATGGGGCACATACATTTTGATAACCTTGTCAAAGTCAACAAAAGAGAAGCAGTCATAGAAATGCCCCAAATCACGAAACCAACCAACACTTTATGCAAGCATTGTCAACAAGGAAAGAAAACAAATAACAAGTTTAAATCAAAGGAATATTCAACAACAAGACCATTGGAAATTGTGCATACTGATCTAGTTGGAACAACTAAAACAAATGGCTTAAAAGGTGAGAAATACTTCATGTTATTAGTTGATGATTATACAAGAATGATTGCAGTTTTCTTTCTCAAGAATAAGTCAGAAGCTTTTGAAAACTTCAAGATCTATAAGGAAATGGTTGAAAATGATATGGATTCAAAAATCAAATGCTTGAGATCTGATAATGGAGGAGATTTCACCTCAAAGGAATTTATGGACTGCTGCAACAATCATGGAATAAAAAGGTAATTCTCCATTGCTAGGACACCTCAGCAGAATGGAGTTGTTGAAAGAAAGAACAGACAGTACAGGAAATGCTCGAACAATGTTAATGGATTCAAAATTGACAGATATTTTTTGGACACAGGAAATGCATACAACAGTTCACATTCAAAACAAGTTAATGATCAGAAACAACACTAACAAAACTCCTTACGAACTATGGAAAGGAAAGCCAGCAAATGTAAAGCACTTCAGAGTTTTTGGAAGAAAATGTTATATCAAAAGAGAAGATGGCGGAATAGGAAAGTTTGACTCTCGTGTGGACAAAGGAGTACTTGTTGGTTACTCAAGTACAAGGAAAGAATACAAGTGTTACAATCTAAGATTGAACAAAGTTGTGGAAAGCATCAACGTAACAATTGATGAAACAGGTAGACCAGAATCAAAGGAAGAAAATGAATCAATGAAACAACCCTTAGAAGAAGAAGTAGAAGATGAAAAAGAAGTAGAAGAGGAAGATGAAGAGAATATGACAAAATCAGAAGAGCAAGTTCAACAAGTGTCTCCAAAGACACCCAGTAAACGAGTACAGAAGAATCATCCTTCAGATCAGATTATCGAAAACAAAGATGCAGGAGTTGAGACTAGAAGAAGAAACCATTCACCAGAACAAACGCACCTAACACTCTTATCTATAATTGAACCAAACTGTTTTGAAGAAGCTAGCAACGATGAATCTTGTAATAAGGCCATGGATGAAGAATTGGATCAAATAGAGAAAAATGACACTTGGGAACTGGTTCCAGGACCAAAGAATAAGAATGTGATTGGCACAAAGTGGGTCGTCAAGAATAAATTGAATGAAGATGGACAGGTTACAAGAAACAAAGCTAGATTGGTATGTAAAGGATATGCATAGGTTGAAGGAATCGACTTTGAAGATGCATTTGACCCAATTGCCAGAATGAAAGCAATATGTTTGCTTTTAGCTTATGCATGCTCCAAAAATATTAAAATGTATGAAATGGACGTAAAATCAGATTTTTTGAATGGGGAACTTGAAGAAGAAGTCTACATTGAACAACCAGAAGGATTTCAGTTGTCAAAAAACGTAGATTATGTGTGTAAATTAAAGAAGTCCTTGTATGGTCTAAAACAGGCTCCTAGAGCATGATACTCTAGACTAGATAAGTATCTACAGCAGGCAAGGTTCAGAAAAGGAAGTGCAGACAACAACCTCTACATCAAGGTAAGTCAAGGTAATATTTTATTAATTGAAGTTTATGTTGATGATATTATTTTTGGTAGTGATGATGACAGATTGAGCCAAAAAATTGCAAAAGATATGCAGAATGATTTTAAAATTTTGTTACTTGGAGAACTATCCTTCTTTCTGAGACTTTAGATACGCCAAAGCAACCAAGGAATTTTTATTTCTCAAACCAAGTATATCAGAGAAATGCCAGAAATGTTTAGTATAGAAGATTGCAAACCAATTATCACTCCCATGCAAACCAGTTGCAAGTTGAGAAAAGATGATGATTCAAAGTCTACATATCAGAGGCAATACAGGTCAATGATTGGAAGCCTATTGCATGTGACAACATCCAAACCAGATGTAATGCAGGCAGTTGGACAGGTGGCACAATTTCAAGCAACACCAAAGGAATCACATGTATTAGCAGTGAAGAGGATTTTCAAGTATCTCAAAGGAACAAAAGAATTTGGATTATGGTATGAAAAAGGAAAGGATCTATCACTTATTGCCTACACAGATGCAGATTGGGCAAGTTGTATTGATGATCGACGAAGCACCAGTGGAGAAACATTCTACATGGGTGAGTGTTTAGTATCATGGCTAAGAAAGAAACAATCATCAGTATCCTTATCTATAGCTGAGGCAGAGTACATTGCAGCAACATCATGTTTTACACGGGTTCTTTGGATGAAACAAACTCTGACAGATATATAGGTTGAGTATGATGAGCCCATTCCAATCTATTGTGATAATACAAGCGCCATCAGTATATCAAAGAATCTGGTGATGCACTCCAAGACGAAGCACATTCCAATCAAGTATCACTTTTTACAGGAACAAGTTGCATAAAATAAAATCATAGTTGAGTATGTGGGCACAAAAGAACAAGTGGCAGACATATTTATAGGTTGGTTAAGGTTGGTTGTCACTGATGTCAACCCTTGAAGAAAGCCCCGTAGCACAAAGGTTGGGTAATGGACCCAATATTGTTTAATGTAAATATGAATCGTTATTGTATTTTCATGGTTGATAATAAATAGAAATGGATGAACTCTAAAGTGGTCCCCTTATGGTGAAATCCCTCACGGGAAGGCGCTTTGAGGATTGAGTTATCCTAGAATTATGGTTAAATAACCCATGCTTATTTGTGGAATAATGAGATGAAGTTCAGTGAATTTTTCATTGAAACTATCCTATATAGATATTTTTTGTCATTCCATTTCCGGTGGTATGTGGAACGTCACATAACTCCTCACGGTTAGAGAGTTATGGCCATGAAAAGTTGGAGAACCCAAGTTTGGGTAATGGACCCAAGTTTGTTTGATGGATAATGGTATGAGTTTTGATATATTTTCAGGTAATAATATTCTATATGAATGGTACATGTCATTCCATTTTTGGTGGTAAGTGGAACTTCACATAACTCCTCACGGTTTGAGAGTTATGGCCTTACAAAGTTTGAGGACCTTCTTATGTCATCTAGAAGCCCCAAAAGGTCAAAGTAGTCAAAGTGGTTTAATAGATTTTAGAAGGTAAATAATAAAGTGAATTGATGAGTGTACTATAATTCAAGGTGAATACAAAATAAATTATTTAAATAATAAATTTAATGGAGAAATTAGAAGTGGGTAAACCCTAAAATAAGGAAAGTGGGCAAAGTGACCTAGAAGATGTTTTTAAGGAAGCTACTTGGAGAGTATAAATAAGAGGCAAGGCTCTCTCATTTTAGACACACTTGAGAATATTGAATACCTATAGGTTTCTGAGGTAAACAAAGGATATCTAAGCCGAATTTCTGAGGGAAAGTGAAGAAAAGAAGGCTAGAATTCAAGGAAGAATAAATTCTTTTGATGATGTTTTCTAAGGTATGTTATTTACAGGTCATCTCACCATTTTCGCAATAATTTATTTTCTAGAATGATTCAGATCGTGAAATTGATATTCCATTGAGTAAACATATCCAAGTATCCTTGGTAAAAAATTCATATTGTGGTTCATTTTATTTTTGGAGTTACACTCTGTGGAAAATAGGGTTTGTGGTTTGTCCTGAAACTAGTCAAAAACAGGTGTTTCAAGTAAAACCGTCATAACTTATTCATAGAAAATCCAAATTCAGTAAGAAAAAATGTGTTGGTTATATTACATTCTGTATTATTTTTTTTAATAGTTTCAGATCTATTAAACAAATATTTTGTGCAGGGTACGCTCTACAATGTCACTCTCTAGAATAAGCCATAATTTAGCAAGGTGTGCCATTTTTGCTATAACTGCTTTTCTGAGAGGTTCCAAGTAGTTACACCTGGATGAATTGCACAACACACGCTGAAGAACATTGTATGTGAGTTTTAGATCTTTATTCATTATAGGTACAAAGTTATGATTATTTCAATTTAGGGTTGTTGACTAATCCAAAACTAGTCATGTGAGACTAAAGAAAAGTTTGATGTAAATGCTAGTCTCTTGTTGTTTAAAGGTAAGGAAGGTTTGCGGGTATGTGATCATATACACCAGGTCTATTACAAAGTTATAAATCATATTTGGATGATGAAATTGATGAGGGATTTTGGTTGAGGTACAAGTTGGGTACATGATTGAGACAAGTAGTCGATGAGTTGGCACATACATGAGGTGTATAGTTGATGATGTTGGTACATATTGATGAGTCATAGTTGATGAGTAGTTGACACATGATTGGTACATAATTGGTACATGGTTGGTTTCACTTGTTTATGGTACAGGTTGATTACAGATTGTTTGGTACAGGTTGGTGCATGGTTGATGCACTTGTTTATGATACAGGTTGATTATAGGTTGAGGTACAGGTTGATGCATGGTTCTGGTTTATTGGTATAGGTTTATAGTAGTATATCTCACAGTGATAGTGTGACAGTGGTTCCATCATTTTACTTCTACTTCAGGGTGGTTGGAAGTTGCAAGGATAGGTGGTTGTAGCCACCTTCCGGTTGTAGCCGGAGAACATAGGGGGTTGTAGCCTCCTTATGGTTGTAGCCAGAGAATTGGGGTGTTGGAGCTTCCCTCAAGTTGTATCCTGAGAAATTAGGGGGTTGGAGCCTCATTCCAGTTGCAGCTGGAAAACAAAGGAAGTTGGTGCTTCCAATGACTGTAATTCTTCAAGACATATAAGAAAAAGCATTATGTGGTTTTCTCCTGATTTGGGTTTCCACATAAAACACTGGTGTACTATGTATGTGTGTGATTGTTCATTTCTTATTGCTCATTATTGGATAATAATTATACATTGATATAACACTTGGATTATTTGAAGAAAAGGGATTATAATTACGGTATTATTGATTCACCCCCCCTCTCAGTAATCCAACAACAACATCAGATAAAAATGTATGAATTCAAGCATAAAAAAGTCCACAGACTGGTACATACATGTAACACTTGCTAAACCTATTGTTTAATACTCACAGGATCTTGGAATATTTTTCAAAATTGTTTATCTCGCTCCTCTGGGTGATCTGAACTTCTTTGCACATGATAATCTTGTTCACGAACAACTCAAAAGAATTTAAACGGGGAAGAACATGTCGTGTCGCTTCAACCAATTAATTCGGGTTATGAGTGAAAATCAATGAAATATGTCACCGAATATTTGTAGGTCAATTCATCATGGGTTGATGGCGGAAGCACAGAGGGTGATGTGTTGTATTGGTAAATTCAAATGGTTCTTTTGATTCATGGACGAATTAGGAACTAATGCGAGATTTGGAATAATTATTCCCTTAAATGCATCAAATCTAAACATATCTAGCGCTAAAATGTCCCATCGTGTCTCTTTCCTAGTGGGCAGGTCGGGGATCAGCGATGTGTGATGGATGTTTTCATTGATATTTTCTGTAAAAAACCTCTAGCACTGATCGATTTCATTGTACGGTGCTGATGTGGAAAACCTGACGTGTGGTTCTCAACAAGATTCTTGTGTTAAAATAAACCTAGGATTGTCGATGCCGAAAAGGTATCGGGGGTCGACGATCGGGGGAAAACTTGTTATGTTTTTTGTGGACTTAGTTTCTCAAAAACTCGTCGATGCTGAAATGCTTCGGGGATCGGCTATCGGCGGTATCCTTGGGTAATGATTTTCGTGAAAGAAATCTTCCCTTTTTCGACGTCGATGGAGATTAGCGCTCGGCGACTGTAGTTTTCTCGAGTGATTTTCTTCCATCTTTAATTCTTCTCGATGTCGAAATTTTTTTGAGTGCATTGGGGAAATGTTTTGGCTGTCGATTATTTATTTAAATGTTAGTATTTTAAGTTATGGATTTTCACATGTTCAAGAAAACTTTGAGAGGCTTAAATGAGAATCAAAAAATGATAAGCGAAGGCAACATTTTTCATAATGAAGTCGAATTAGACAACGTAAAAGATCAAGTGGTACCCAAAAAGTAAAATTTGACATAGACCTTTTAGGGTGTGTTGAGTGCTCAACATGAACCTTAAATCATGAGAGATGGACATTCTGATCAGTCCACGTTCTTCTTCATTCCTATTAGCCCATTTGACTTTATTTTCATCATTAGCGGGTTATTTTTCCTTTCCCAAGATAATTTGGTGCATGCCTTTACTTCTTAATAAATCCTTCATATGATATTTCCATTGGAAGTAGTTGGTGTTGGTAAGAAAAAGATCACTGGAAGAAACCATATTAAATATGTAGATAATATGGATTTAAAAACTAAAACTGATGATCTGGATGGAAAGATATCTAAAAATTAGGTGGTTTAAAAAAAAATAGCATTGAAAATGGACTTCGGATGTGAAAGTTACGCCCTTTAAAAAAAAGCATAAACGGTAACCAAAGAGCCAAGTGACATGTAGAAGTTGGTCCATGTGGTGATACCCCTCCAAATAATCTCACGTTTACAAATAAGTTGTTTTATGAAGTGACCCAATTTTATAAAAAGAAACGAAGATCACTTTTACAATGAAGTTATTTTATAAAAGAAAGTTGCATGCAAAATAACTTTAAAATAAAATATTAAAGCTACTTATAGTGATTCACTTTTATACTTGAAGTGAAATACACTTTACAATGGATGCATGAACTTAAAAAAAAAAAGACTTGAACGCAGACCTCTTACTTAACAAAGCAACTTTTACCCAAGTGGGCTAGCAAAACATATTATGTTTTTTAGAAGGAGGTTGGGGGGTGGTGTTGTTGTTGTTATTGTTGTTGTGGAAGATGGCCTTGTAGAGAATGCTCATAAAAAACTCTTTTCACACAAGAAATTTGTTTCGCTCCAGATCTGAGTAAAATGGTCATATCTTGGGCAAACATAAACCTTTTCGAGTGAAACGAAAAACATTTTTGACTGAAAAAATCAGTCCATACGCAACGAAACAATCCTCTCAGCCCATAAATTTATGGAAATGGTAGAAACCAGAGATGAGGAAACTCAACTTCACGATCTTGATCTACAATGAGAGCGGGTCTCCAAACAAGCTCTGATACCATGTTCGAAAACACCAATATTGCAATAGAGACTGAACACCTTTAGTAACCACTCACACAACTAGATCAAAGATTAATACACTAATGTTTTGATGTGGTAAAACTATATGGGGAAACATCCATGGCCCCAACCAACGCAACCACTTGGAGAAGTTTGTTAATGTAAAAGAAAAATATTACAGAAATATTGTACAAGAGATTTTCTCACAATTGATCATCGACAAAATAACCTCCATGCTCTTTAAATAGAGATCATGGACCAATCGGGTGTTAAGCCACGCATCAATGTAGTCGTTAAGATTGAGGAGAATATGAATTGTTAGATAACTCTATGTTGGGAACATATCGTGACCATAATATTTCCTAACTACAAATGCATACTAAAGAAACACATTTTTACCTAACGACACATTAGACCAAGTAGATATTAACTAAATCCTAAGTGTCTAAATATCCTAACAACTTGGAAATTATATTAAACCTTGGAAACATATAGAGATGACGCATAAGGAGAAAATGCCTCTTGCAACCTTGAAAGAGTTGGAATTAGAGGACACCATGATATCCATTGATGGTGATAGAGCTTTGGATCTTGTTAGAGAAGTGGATATTTTACGACATGTACAATATTTCTTTTCTTTTTGTTCAATATATTTTAAATATTATACATACATATATGTACATGAAAATGATCTAATTGTTAATACAAAAATATTTGGCATGGTCGTGTTTACAGGTGATGTCCTTACTATGGTTGCACGACCAAACAATAAAGGGAGATTGAAATATTATTTGATGTAATGCACAAAGAGAAAGTGCAAATTAATGGAAGATTATGATGATAATGGTTTTATATATGAAAGAGGGTATATTATGATGATGATGATGGTTAATGTCCACTAAGACCAAAATTGGTCTACCGGACCTTAAGAAAAGTAAGAGATTACTTCAATTTCATTAAAATTTTATTTTTATGCTTGAAAAGAATTAAGAGAAGCGTTCCAATATCACTAAAGTTTTGATGATTTAGAAGGTTAGGAAGGTCGGTATTGTGACAAATATTTTTAAATTGGGATCTAATTTGGGTATACACAGGGAACTCTAGGAGAAAGTGATTTTCATCTTCAACCCTCTTGGTGACACAAAGGTGATAGATTATTTCTTTCCATGGTGTTTGGGGATTTCCCAATGCCTAGTTTCACTATGCAACTCATGAGAATTAGTTCTTATTTTTGTAATATTGATTCTCTTCTTTTTCGTTAGGCGAAACAAAGAGATCATTTTGATCTTCAAGGTTAGGGTTAACCACCTTCTCTTAATATATTAATTTTCTTTTATCCTATAATTATTTATCACACCATAGATTATCCTTAAATTTATCGTGTACAATAGTTTTAATGCCATCTATATTCTGTGGAATAACTTCTTATTGTATTCCCCAATGATTTAGCCAAGACTTGGCATCGTTATCCCATCCTCGCTTGAGTTGTTGGTGATTTTAGCTAGACTCTGAAGAAATTTTGGGGCGCCTCTTGTCATCCATGTTTTTTTATATTATTCTTGTAGATTAAGTACCTAATCATAGTTGTGATCTCAATGGGGGAAAGGATCTCTTCGATAAGGAGGATAGGATAGGGTGTATTGCCTTTAATTTTGAGATTATAATCTATAAAATTATTTTGGATCTAATCTGTATTTCTCTAGGATTATCAATAGATACTACATCCCCAAACTTCATATCCATATAAAATAACAGGAGTGAAAAGAGTCTCAAAGAGGGGATTTTTCTTATCCCATAGCCAAAGGTCTAGTAATTTACATTTATTTTCAAGCCCATAATAAGATTTCCACCCTCCATTTACCCTTTTCTCAATGCTATAGTTCCAATTGAGCTTGTGATGAATATCAATTACAATATACTTGTACGAAGGCACTTCCTCCAAGATATTGTTGTCGCATACAAAATTATTATAGGTGATATTGTTGGATTTAATGATCATGGCCTTTATTTTGTCAATGTTCACAGTCATACCTATACTAAAGTAGAAGTCCTTGATTATTGTAAGTTGCTTACTAAGGTCATAGGGATTCATTTCCATAAGAATAATAGCATCGACATAGAGAAGAAGGATGATTACTATACTAGCAAGAGTTAGTCCAACACAACCTTCAGCCTCCAAACAACCTTATAACTTGTCAATGTAAATGCCAAAAAGGGTAGGGGATAGGGGACAACCTTGATTGACTTGTATATTGTATTTAATTTCCTCTGACCAACCCTTAGTGCTCCTAAACTTGGAAATAACGTTCTCATGCAACCTTACTACAATAGCTCTCATCCTAAAGGGAACTTTTACCTCTTCTAACCTATTCTAGAGGTTGGTCCTAGTAATAGTGTCAAAAGCTTTCCTAAAGTCAACAAAAAAAAGAAAAAGATTGGTTTTATTGTTGTGATACTCCTTTGAAATTATCCTAAGCATGATAAGGTGGTCCATAGTTGAATGATAGCCTATAAAATTGGCATGGCCTTTAGATCTTTTTCCATGGCTTGTTAGCCATATGATTATCTTATTTTCCACAATACTTCCATACAATGTGGATGAAATGGATATAATCATAATGGTCCTATAATTTGCTGGATTTCTTTTATCCCCACTTTTAAAAATAGGTACAATGAGGATTTGATTCCAAGGCTTAGGGAAGCCTTGCTTGACTGCTAAATTGAAGAGGTTGTGTATGTGAGGGATCATAATAGGCCCTCTACTTTTTAATATTTTAGCTTGGTAGCCCTCAATGTCCTTAGTTTTTCCATTTGCAAGTCGCTTAACCCCAAACTTCATTTCTTCTATAGAAAAAAACATCATCTTTTGTAGAAACTTTTGGAATTTTTTCCAGGACATTACGGGATTCGTAAATATTTTTAAGGTAGGAATTCTAGTCTATTAGGCGAATCATAACATTTTCTTTAGTTTTACGAGTCATAATTTGCCTCCAAAATTTCTTTGGATATAGCTTAGAAATGTGTTATCAAAAAAATGAGTAAGTGCGGACACAAACTAATCTCCCTAACTTCAACAATAAGCTAGAACAAAACAGGGAAAAATACAAGTTTCTCCTTAGATTTCATTGTCATATAAACTAGTTCAGAGAGGGACAAGTGACATACCATTTAAATGACGTTTGATCCTTGGTAGTGTCATCCTTGATCCATATTTGGATTTGTGGGATGGCGAACCTGTTAATAAGCACAAATAAACGAAGAGAGAGAACAACAATATAAATATTCCAATGAAGTCTATGTATTAGATCAAGGAGTTATACACTAAAAGTAGAGACACCTTTATAGGGAAGAAATGTATTACTGCATTATATTGAATGAAAGTGGAGAATACAACATTGGATGATTTCAAGGATGTAAATTTATTTTAAAATGTAGAAACCTTGGCGAATCTTACTAATCATTCATATGCCAACTATAAATGTTTGGTGATATTTTTGTAAAAATTTTCAAATTTCTATGGATTTTATATAGTTTGTATCAAATTTTGGTGATTTTTAAGGTAAAATAATTTTACCATATAGAATTTGGACGAACAATTTTTAGAATGGAGAATATTTTTTGGGGGAAAACCATGGAAAATTAGCCCATGAGCGAAATTTAGCCTCTAAAATAATCCTTGCTTGTGATGGAGTGTCATACCCACAAAGAGGAATGAAATATTCTAATTAATTGTTGAGTTTAGAAGGGGTTCCTAAAATCACTCATTGGAATTGTATATAAAGGAAAGAGGTCATTGTGACATTTACTCATTGTGGAAGAATGGAGTTAGCATAAGTGAGTCTGCACTTGTGCTAGGTGGCTAGGTGTTTTAAACAAAGGGAAATTCTGCATGGTGGAAAATCTGGCCTAGGTTTGAGGACTCTCTATTTTCTATTCTTGGGAGGGAAAAGAACACCACACATGTGGGAGAGAGAGAGATTCGTGGAAGGAAGAAGTTGTATGAGTGGAGCAAGTCGTACAAAAGTGTCCATATAGGTTTTCATGCATATACAAGGGTTTCAGTGGGAATAGTCGTGTATGTACATGGGTTCCGGTGGGAATAGTCGCATACATATGTGGGTTGAAATGGAAATAGTTGTGTACATATGTACAAATATTCTTGGGCAAGTGCAGGTTCGTACAGGGATAACAGGTGATGTTAGCAGGTCATACAAGTGGTCTGCAGTAGATTTGTGGGAAAAAGATATTTCTAGGATTTTTTTGAGGTTTCGTTTTCTGATTTGTATGGTTATTGGAGGACAAGGTTGTCCTCATATTTTGAAGATATTGATATTGGCTAAGAGGAAAAGGTTGTTCTCGGATTTGGTGATGTTGTATTGGTTGGGAGGGATGGTTTTCCCCCCAAGATTTTTGAATTTAAAAAGGTTATAGAAAAAATAAATTATGCCTCATATGTGTTGATGATTCATCTCTAATATTTTGTGTTTCTGCTACATATAATTTCAGTCAATAATTTTCAATGTAAAATTGTTCAATTATAATAGCCATGGTTTTACTGTTAGATAACTAGGAAGCAATTTTCAGATTTGAAAATTAATCACATAGAGTTGCATGTGAAAATTGACAGTAGTGGGTCCCATCGTGGCCCTATGCTCATTCCTTCAAGAAATTGGGGCCCCAAGGGCTCGACATCAGGCCCATGTGGTTCTTGTTGTATCCATTGATGTAGGAGCTCATCAATGTTTGTAGTGATCTCATCTATTGGTTTCGTGGGATGGGGGGGGAACGGTGGGATTTCGATGAAGGATTCATTTACATTGATTTCTTGGATAGTTGTTTCCAGAGTAGGTGCAGGTGGTTGCCATGTTATTTTAGCAAACAACTTTGGGATGGATGGTGGGTGCGCGTGTTTAAGTTTCAAATATTTACGACGTGCCTCGTGTCATTTCTTGGCTAACCATCCTCTTGCACAAATGTAGATAATGTGAGGGACAGTTTCCCTCATTCTGAATCTTTCATGCATATCCTCTTCTACGGTTACCCATTCTCGATAAGATTGGTCATGAGCAGCCCACCATCGCATGAGAATTCCTATTAGTACTGATTCAAGTGTGTGAGGCCTTTGGTACTCGGGAATGTGTTGTATCCATGCAATTAATGTGTCTGTCGGTTCTGAACCATCGTATCGATAGGATCCAAAGTCCTCTATATGCTCTTTTGCAGAGATATGCATGCACCTCCTCATTGAGACTTCATATAGCTTATTTTTCCACCTCTCCATAACATCCTTAGAATCTATGTCATACAAATTGACACTTCTCCAACTTAGCTCACCATCTGCAGTGGTGTTTATGTAGTCCTCCTTACGCCTCGTGATTTTGTAAATATTGTCGATTGTTGAGATCCACACATCCTCATCCATGGGATCATTGTATCGGTCACCCTCATATGGATCTAGTGGCATGACCATGGGAAAGGTGTCAGTTTAAAAGAACATATACCTCTTCTTCAAATTTAACACTGCATTATTTTCAAAGGCCCAGTCAATCCCCAATAGTGTAGGATATGGATCAAACTCATCTATTATCTCGATGACTTCAAAGTCATACTTTGTCTTCACTCCTTCGATGTTCACTTCTACTTGCTCCATTCAACCTATGGGGTAGATCTTATATTGCTTGGCCAATCGAAGTTGGATGAACGACTATACCAACTTAGGCTTACCCATCACTTCCCAATATTTCTTGGGAAAAATGTTCATGTTTGATCCCAGATCCAACATGAATCCCTCCGTGTCATACCCACAAAGATCTGTTGTCATCTTCAATTCTCAGCTAGTGTGCTTTTACTTGTTGACCTGATGTTGGAGCCAGAAGTCACTCTTGGATTGCTTGCAGGAGCAGAGCCTGACACCCATCAGTTTAATGTCACGATTTATTTAAAAGGGGTGATCAGATGGAAGCACACTTGGAACAATATCGTCTCAACTCTGAAACTAGGCTAGGTATGCATGACGAGTGAGGTCTTGATAAACTTCAAACAATGAGTTGTATTAAGGGTGAGTAGGGGGAAGACTTGCATGAGAAAAGTGAGAAGGTCTATCATAAACATCAGGTTTGTAACAGACTGAAAGAGAAAGCATTTGAACGCAAGATCCTCTTACATTCAAACACAAAAGACCAGAGAATACAATAATGTCACAACAAATCCTTTATCATAACATCACTGTAACAATCCACGCGAATCCTTCAATCATGAACTCTCTGATATAAGACGAAAACATAGATGGAAAAGGGAAATTGTTTGTCATAAAACAAGAAATCTCAAACACAGAGGCACCACCCAGAGAACTAGAATGGTCATTGAAACTTTACAGTCGGGAGCTGAGCTCTACCATCGATCTATACAAAAATGGCGAAAACGCCTACATATACTCAGAACAACAACAACAGCGGAACCAAGATACCGCATTGAAAGCTTTGCATCTGCATGGCTTCTGACAGTCAACATCTGAAAGATCGTGCAACTTATGTCAGATGCAATCCAACTCCTACCAGTTCCAGTGGAGAATAGACGTGCTTTTAATTCATTGTCGGGCTTTCCCATTATGGCGGAGGCGATGTCTAACCACCACCAACCGCTTCAATAATTGCTTCATCGAGATCGAGGATGACCCGGCCAACTCGGCACTTCTGCAACGTGGAGGGCCTCTCGCACTGCCACCTGGAATAACTGAATGGCTTGAAGAATATGCATGGAGGCCAGCGCGGAAGGTGGGGCACGGGAACGAAGTGATGGGGCCGAAACAGTGGGGGGCGGAGTAAGAAGCGATGAGGGAGCGAGAGAGGTTATAGGGGAGACACATGGCAAAAGGTGATAAGCGGAGGAGGTAGGAGAGTAGATGTGATGGACATGGGAGGCTGACGTGGAGGGAAGGAGGCACGTGGCAAGTGGTGGGTGGATGATGATAAGGAAGGAAGACCACGCGGACCAAAGAGAGGAGGTGGATGGATGATACACGATAGCAGGAGAAAGGTGGTTCTAGGAGATGACATGACGGGAGAAGGGCCCACGCAGGCTAAACACAGCGCATCTGAGAGGGTTAGGATTGCGCTAGCGCCGTTGATCCAGGTGCTAAGATCTTGGCCGTTGGAAAGCTGCGCCCCCGATTTGGGACCCCCCCCCCTCCGCTTAAAGGTATAAAGGTAGGGGGGGTCTGGAATTTCCTTTATCGCCGTTGATCCGGGTGCGCTAATCTGGACTGTTGAAGAGATGCGCCCCCGAT
>ML810149.1:204308-236456 GCA_009831015.1 Picea engelmannii
TGTTACTCTCCCTTCTCATGCATTAGGCTTAGATAGATTCGAAAGAAATTCAGTGTCCATGATAAGCACTTTTCTGTCTAGGGTTAAGGTCAAGCCTTAGAGGTCGATCTACTTGTCCGCAGGCAGATTTTCCTACAACAACAAGGTGTGCTAAGGTGAAAACTCTTAAAGTCCCAAAGTCTAGAGTTCATCCAGGCCATTCATTAAAGGAGACGTGTGTCAGAAGATCAGCTTATTCGGAGTTCGACGTTTGGGAGAATTGGAGTGTGCTAGTGTGGAATCTACTGAAGCCCTGAAGCCCAAAGTCACGAAGCCGAAGAGTCAAAGTGGCGTGGCATGATGATGTCATATATCATGATGTGGACCTTTCCTAGACATGGCACGTGCCACCACATTAATTGTTGACAGTTGTACTAGGTGAAACCTCGAAGGTAAATAATTTCGGGAGTTCAGAGTTCGGGAGATTTGAGGCATGTAAGTGTAAAATATTTCGAAGCTCTAAAGCCCGAAGTCCCAAAGTGATGTGGCTTGCTGAAGTCACTTGAAATGATGTGGACACATGAGATGTGTCCCACGTGTTAGTGAGTTAAGAACCTGTCGAAGGATGTTTATGCCAATTGGAATGTGACACATGTCACCCACCTAATTGGGGCACGTGTCTACCTCTAGTATTCCACCACTTGGCACTCCCCTTGAGCATGGTTAGTGGGGCCCTGATGTTACACTAAGCAGTTAAAGTTAGTGAATAATTTAATGAAGTCGAACCCACATTAACTTGATAGCAAGGGATGTGTGGCGCCACATCTTGCAATCTGGAGACTGGACACTCCGGAGGAATTGTGTTCAAGTGTGAATACTCAAGAAGTCTCTAAGGCCAGAGTCTACCTCGACCATTGATCATGAAGGACATGCAGTAGCAGATATTGTAGTCTAGAGACTTGACACACCGAAGGAATTGTGTTCAAGTGTGAAGACTCCCGAAGTCCTGAAGGCCAGATTCTACTTCGACCGTTGATCATGGAGGACACGTGGCAGCAAATCCTGTAGTCCAAAGACTGGGCACTCCAGAAGAATTGTATTACATTTTGCATAGAGTAGAGAACTCCCGAAGGCCAGAGTATATCTCAAACGTTGATTGCAAAGGACGTGTGGCATCATATCCCAAGGTCTAGAGATTTGGTACTATGGAGGAAATTGTGTTGCAATTGCTTAAGTTAGGAAATCCCAGAGGTTGGAGTTAATCTTGACCGTCGACCGCTAGAGGGTATGTGGACGCAGATGTGGTAGTCTAGAGGCTTCAAACTATGGAATAATTGAGAGTATGGACAGTTCAGAACTCCTGAAGCCGGAGTCCCGAAGTTGATTGTGGTCATTGGTTATCAAAAGGGTGTGGTCCGTTGATGTGTTGTTTGTGAATTCGTCGGTCCAACACTCCAAAGGATCTATGAAACAGTACTTTGAAAACTCCCGAAGCCAGATTTTCATATCAAATCTCCATCATTGGATGTTAGTAAGTCATGGACCGTTGATCCACTATTTTTGGCACAGGGGAAAACTCAAGGTTCAACTCTCAAGAGAGCACCAACAAAGCCCTAACTATCGGCCCTTTCGGCAACACCTGCGAAGAAGATGAAGTCTCACCTGAGGTAGAGGCAGGGGTGGTTTCAAGACTCAGGTGTTTGCAAACTTAGCTAGGACACAGATCTGTGATTCTAACACTTAATAAAGCACTTAGCACTGTTGGTTCTTTAATATGCAGTCAATGTCCACTTCGCTGATAACACAGGGCTTCGCACCATTCACAGTCATCTAACATATTCAAGCACTTAGCATCGGTAAACTACATTAGATCTAAAAGATCAAGCACCAAGCCTATTCATGAGTGTCAGATCTAACATCCTACATATTATTATCACTTTAAGCATAAGCAAATCTATTCAGTCATCTCATAGCACTTAGCAAAATGGGAACATAAACACATTGAGACAAGCACAAAGAAACACAACACAGTATTTACATGGTCCACCCCCACCTTGGGGCTACGTCCACCGATTATTCTTCTTTATTAGCGTCTTCAATCAGTTACAAGCATAGAGCTATCAAAACCCTACTACACACAGGATAGAAGATCTGCACAGCTCACTAGATCCTTCTTCCTTACGTTACAGCACAAAGCCTTTTCCAACTTCCTACAATGACTTGCACTTAGCCCTGAAAGTCGCATATAGGCACAAAGCACTTGTAGACCTTACTTTCACTTAGAATGTCAATCTATCCTCTAGCTCACTAGCTTACTATTTATACATACAAAATAGGCCTAAGCATGGGTAAAAACCCATGGGCCAATATCTCAATCCCGTTAAATATTCCCAAAAACCCAAAATGGACCCAAAAGTGGGCCAAGATCCTGCGATCTCCACTCCTTCTTGCGCTCCTCCTTCGACGATTGTCGAAGTCCCAAAATAGGTCAATATGACCAAGAAACTCCCAAAACTTGGTCAAGGGCCAACATGCCCCCAACACTCACCTGTGACTCATCCCAAGTCACTCAGGTCTGATCAATTCTACCTTGAATGCTTCGAGCTTCTTCGACCTGTTGCAATGCTACGGCCTCTTGGTCAGTGAACTCTTGGATCACTGCATCGTTCATTATCCCTTCTAATTGTTGTTCTGTGGTGATGACGATCTGTTCCAGTTCAACTCCTTGGCTTTCAACTTCAGTGAACAGTTGGCATGTCTTTTCTTGCACTAGTTGAAGTCGTTGAGTGACTTCCAATACTTTACTCTGAATCATATGGATTTGTTGTTGGGTGGTGCATTGTTCTTGAGACCGCTTCATCCTTTCTACTGGTGACAAGGCCTTTAGTTGCACCTGTAATGTATCGGCTTATTGCTTTGCTTCTTGGAGCTGCGACTCCAATACCTGTAACTCTGGATTCTCCGTGAGGTTCTAGTAAGTTTGGGCACTCCGGTTACTCAACTGCTTTCATTCCAAGGCAAGAAATTTTAATCTGCCAACTGCGCTATGGGCAATTTCTTCCCTTAGGTCTCTTACCTCCTATGGAGTTTCAGGTACAACACAGATCTATAGATGTGTGATGCGTTGTTGTAGATTTTGGATCACGTCTTCAAGTTGTGCCACCTACTGTGGGATTCTTTCTTCAATTTGTACCTCAATGACTGTCACAGAGCGAAGTGCTTTGTTGACCTCTTCCTTTACCTTCTGTTGCTCCTCTAGCAATTATTCCTTTCCTTGTTGTAGTTGTTCTTTCTCATCATTCCATTTTGTTTGGAGAGAACTCTTTTCTTGTTCTGCAACACTGCATTGTTCTACAAGAACTCCTTGTACTTGTGTCAAAGCCTGGATGGCTTGCTCTGCTTCATCTTGTGCTTTTTGAAGTCGAGCCTCAACTGAATCCGCGATTCAGTGGAGTTGAGTTGGCTCATCTCCTTCTTCTGGTGTTCTGACTGACATGGGCATAGTGGAGACTGCGCACCTCGACCGAAGTTCCTATTGCACTCCTTGGAGTTCTATCTCGATCCAACTATACATCACCTCCTGCCTGGATTCCTGCTTCTCTGCAATCTCTAGCGAAGCGTCATTCAATGCAATGATGATGAAGTTAAATTCATCTGGGGTGAGGACAGTCTCGAACTCGGTCTTGGTCGCTTTCATTTTCTTTCTAGATGAAGCTTCTCGGGGGACACCTTTCTTTTCTTCGAGGGGTCCTCTTCGTCCTTATGCGATGTTTCCTTGCCAATCTCTTCGCCATCACCTCCTTACTCTGGTGACATAGACGGAGTCTTCACGGATGTGATGTCTACATCCTAAACTTCTTTAGGATTCTTTGTTTTACTAGCTCCGGGTGTATCCTGCGCAGTTTTCAGACTATCTACATTGGACAACTCCGCAGGGTTGGTTGGGATAAGGAGGTCCACCGACCATTCCTTGGTGATTTCCTCTAAATCTTCCTCCATAATCTTGTAATAGGACTTCAACTGCTACTTATGGTCATCTACGCGTGTTGTTATATAAATCAAGTGGTGGTTTGCACTGAACTTCATTAGGGGTTGAAACCTATGGAGGGTATTCGGTGTCATACAAGGCTTATACTAGATGGCTACTTTCAACTAGTTGTAGTAAGTGTGGAAGACGACATTTGACTGCCATTACTTGTTCATATAGTTCGAGTACCACAGGATACTAAACTTCGCAGCCAATGGTTCAAAGGGATCGATGTCTAAGAAGGTCGCACCTTCTGGCATCTCCCATGCAATGAATGCAATAAGTATGAGAAGCCAGCTGAAGTGGAACTCATATCCTTGGTCTTTTGATTCCTTGCAGTCCAATTCCAACTGGTTTACTAGGTACTGCACCCAATCCATCTGAATTCCTTCTGCGCACTTCCCTGCAAGGTCAACAACGAATCCAGTCACTTGGGCAGGCCAGTTCTTGTGAACTAGCTTGCCTGCGATCAACTGACATGAAAGGCGCACTGCATCGCTCTGGTTCCATACCCTTCTTGACATCGCCATAAGTCTCTTTGATCCTCTGCACTAATGCTCGATCTGAGGTCTTTCCAGGATAAAAATCCTATGGGTCGGAGCCTTGCATGCTAAGCCCGGTGATTCGATTGATCAAGGTAGGATCCACAGTGATGCGATGGTTCAACCATAAGTATCCTCCATGGTAACTTGATAGCATCAATTTGACACAGACATTCACTTCCTGGTGCCTAATGAAGTGTGGGATCTTCATCACATTGAGCAGTGTGGACTGTGCGAGGTTCTGGGTCCATGACTGCGGGATAATATTGGAGTTCTTTCCTTTAGTCCTGGTCAAATACTTATGCGGAGTGAGCATGTTGTAAGCCTTTTTATCGTTGAGGTTAAATTCGTAAAACTTCAATGCTATGAGCTTATCCTAGTCGGCACGAACTGCACGCACCCCTTTCTGGAGGTACGCAGTGACCAAATCATACTCAAAATCCCTGTGCATGTTGTCTCTATTCACTGCCCTACTCAGAGGAGGTATATATGTAGGTAAGATACTCAGAATCAACTTGGCATTCATGAGATCGTCTTTATGCTTCGTTCTCATCTCTGTCACAATTCTGGAAGTTCCTTCTCCATGAGCAGTCGATGGAGAAGATTGGACTCCTCCTATCGATGATTCTTGCACACCTGCAGACATCCTTCTTTCTGACATGACTTTCTCGATACTGAGATCAACGAGTACCTCCTTTGCATATTCTTCAAGTGCGCTAAGCTCCTCAGACATACGCGCTCAGGGTTAATAATATCGGGTTCATGAAGTAATGTAGACATGGCAATAAGATGGAAATCAAGAGCGTAATGATCACTGGACAATCTTAATCAAGGTTGCGAGCTCAAATTCTCGATTTGGAAAAAGTATTCTTCGTTCATGGCACGATGAGATAAATAGGTGAGTCGATAATGGTTGTCTCACAATGGTCATGACCCTCCATTAACTCCTGTTCGATCCGTTATGGCCCTTCCCAACGGTATGATGATTCCTCTTTATTTCTTTTATGTCTGTTCGGAGAAGAAGTTGAACGGATATATCGGTCCAATGGCTATATTGCTTTGTCATGGCGAAGTACTCTATGTCGTTGTTCTGATATCTTGGCAAAGCTCCAATTCTGTAATTTTTCTTTCTACGAGGTCTCTTCTAGAACCTCTTGTAACCTTTCAGTATCAACCCTTTTCTTTCTTAATTTTCTATCCTTCTTTCCAGTGAGATTCGTCTTGGTAATACTTTTATCATTCTGAGTCTTTTCTTCTTTGGTCTTAGTTACTTCGCACTGTTGAAATGTTTTCCTAGGGTTCCTGTGTAATACTTCTTCCTTGTCAATGTTCTTGGGATCCTCTAGTGTTCTCTTAGCCTCAACATCCGAGTTGCTAGTATTAAATATCCACGATCTTCTCTTATGTTCCTCAATCAAGTGTGCGATCCTTTTGGTCATAAAGTCTTTCAACTCTTGCTTCTTCTGTTCCAAAACTTCTTCTTCCTCCTTTCGTCTAGCTTGATCTCTATCAATCCAAGGTTTTCCTATTAACATGGTAAACGGGGCTCTATCTTCAACAAATTTAATAATCTCAAAATCCTCTTCTATCGAAGCTCCATTGATAGTCATAGGTATCCAAGCGATCCTTCGATGTAGGTTTACTAGCTTTCCTATGAATAAACTTATTCCCCCTAGGGAAGGGATCATAGCAGGCCTTCCTATAGCTTCTCAAGTTATTCCTGGCATAATATTCATCTGTGTTTCTTCATCCAGGACACATTCAATGTCGAAGTCCCCTATTATTTCTTTGATTCATTCATTCTCTTTGAAGATCTCTGATAAGTTGACATGTCAGTGGTCATTTAGGGTCTCTTTCACTTGTATCAATACCTTCTTTGATTCTTGTTGGGGTTCTTCCTTTTCTGGGTCTTCCTTAGGGTTTCCTTGATTCAGATTCATTCCTTCAAGCTTAGCGATCATTCTAGGGAAATCCAACACTTCATGGTCCATGGATTTGCAACAGAGACAACTAGGTCTTCTACCAGGGTATTCCTTAGCAAGATGTCCTGGTCTTCTGCAACTGTAACAGAGGGTTAATCCTCACTTTCTGTTAAATGATCCCCAACCTTTTCTGTACTGCGCACTAGGATCATGGTAGCGAACCTGCAACAAAATCATTCTAGGATCCTGCATCCATTTATTAGTCAAAACATTCTTTCTATGCATAGGTGTAACATATGTTTCATTATTCTTATCAGATCTATTAATATCAAACCTTGTTTCATCTATTAACACCCTAGCTTTCAAACTAGGACAAAACCTATCATATATACCTAGATCCATACTCTAGAAACAAAACATTCCACCTTTCCTACTTTTACAGAGCACAAATATTTCAGATCTAAGAACTTTTAACTATTCTTACCTTTAACAGAGCACAAATCTTGCATATCTTACCTCTTTCAATCATAACTTCTCGCTTTTACCTTTCTTGGAGCACAAAGCTTTCAGATCCTGCTTCTTTTCTACAGATTCAATCTCCTTTTTTTAGTACAAAGCTTTACAGATCAAGTCTCTCTTCAAATCAGGCTTCTTTCTCTCAGATCTAACCTTCTTTCTTTAGTACAAATCGTTACAGATCAAGTAGAAAGCTTTCAGGATGAATATTTTCACAAAGCTTCCTCTTTCTCAGTTCCCAGCAATCACAGTTTCAGGTCCTGGCAATGAAACCATTTGTTGGCACAGGGGCAGACCCAGGGTTCAACGCTCAAGAGTGCACCAACAAAGCCCTAACTATTGGCCCTTTCGGAAACACCTGTGAAGAAGATGAAGTCTTACCCAAGGTAGAGGTAGGGGTGGTTGTAAGAGTCAGGTGTTTGCAACCTTAGCTGGGACACAGATCTGTGATTCTAACACTTAATAAATCACTTAGCATTGTTGGTTCTTTAATATGCAATCATTGTCCACTTCACTGATAACACAGGGCTTCACACCATTCACAGTCATATAACATATTGAAGCACTTAGCATCGGTAAACTACATCAAATCTAACAGATCAGGCACTAAGCCTATTCATGTGTATCATATCTAACATCCTACATATTATTATCACTTTAAGCATAAGCAGATCTATTCAGTCATCTCATAGCACTTAGAAAAATGGGAACATAAACACATTGAGACAAGCACAAAGAAACACAACACAGTATTTACGTGGTTCACCCCCACCCTAGGGCTACATCCACCAATTCTTCTTCTTTATTAGCATCTTCAATCGATTACAAGAACAGAGCTATCAAAACCCTACTGTGCACAGGACAGAAGATCTGTGCAGATCGCTAGATCCTGCTTCCTTGCGTTACAGCACAAAGCCTTTTCCAACTTCCTACAATGACTTTCACTTAGCCCTGCAAGTCTCATATAGGCACAAAGCACTTACAGACCTTACTTTCACTTAGCATACATCACATAGATGCCAATCTATCCTCTAGCTCACTATCTAACTATTTATACATACAAAATAGGCCTAAGCATGGGTAAAAACCCATGGGCCAATATCCCAATCCCGTTACATATTCCCCAAAACCCAAAATGGACCCAAAAGTGGGCCGAGATCCTGTGATCTCTGCTCCATCTTGTGCTCCTCCTTCGAGGGTTGTCGAAGTCCCAAAATAGGTCAATATGACCAAGAAACTCCCAAAACTTGGTCAAGGGCCAACAACCGTCCTTCGCGAGTTCACAATTGGCACTATGGGGAATTGGTAGTTGGATTTGCATGAATATTTAGAGCTCCAAAGTTCTAAAGTCGAAGGCCTGAAGATCTGAATAAGCACATATCAGTCTAGCGCTTGGCCACACCTCGTGGTCACATAAATTGGGGGCTAAGAGAAAAAAAAAGGGGGGGCTAGTAACCGAAAGTGAATTGGAGAATGAAACAGTGCTCAGAGATAGATCTGTGGGGATTCTTAATCGACCAATACCCGTAGAAAATGGAGTCTGATATTTTTTTTGTTGAAGCAAATTGGTTTATGTTATTCTAGAAAATTATTAAAGATTGATAGCCTGACAAAATCCGGTTGACTGCACATTTTGCAGAGTTATCAATTGTCAGAACCAAACAAAATTGTCACACAGTGCAGAGAAATGGAGGAGGAAAAAGATGCTTACAGTCAAGAGAATGAAGTTAGAGGAATGAATGTCCATTTGGGAGTTGAAAAAATGAACTCCAATGGGCATGGAAAATAAATAGATAAAGACGTGGGCATGATGAAAATCATTAAAAATTTGCAAAAAGATTTCCAAATTCACCAGGAAGATAACGAAAGGCTTAAGAGAGCCAAGGAGCGACAGGAAGAGTTCAATAATTGAAATAATTGAAAATAAGTTGGATAAGGAAAGTGGATCCAGCAAATCAAGGAGCCACAGATCCCCTGATAACGAAAGAAGAGAAAGAAGTGGTAACAAACATCACCAACACTCCCAAAGGCATTCTAAAAGGAGGCCACACAGCAGTTCAAGTCCATCTCCTACCAGAAATCATAAGAGATCTAAAGTGGATGAAATGAAGGGTGAAATGAATAAGATCAAACCTCCTACTTTTGATGGAGAGAACCAGAAAGATGAAGATTTTGAGACATGGCTACTTGGCATGAGGAAATATTTCCAATTTCATAATTATTCCTCTCATGTAGAAGGAAGAATCGCAATCTATCAGATGAAAGGAAGGGCATCCATGTGGTGGGATCAGCTTGTGCAAGTGCAGCACATCAGAGAGAAGAATGTTACATGCAAGGAATTCAAGAGGAATTTTGAAAAGAAGTACTTAACTAAGAGATACTATGACAAAAAGATGAAAGAGCTCTTTGAACTTAAATTGGGCAGCATGATTATAGATGAATATGAAAGGAGATTTCTAGAGATGTTGAAGTATGTCTCTTTCAATAAGGATGAGACAATCAATATCCAGAGATATCTGAGTGGGCTGCCATCTTTTATCAGTGACAAAATCCAATATGATGATGCTAGAACTATGGAAGAAACCATAAGGAAGGAAAAGTGTTTATATGATCAACATAAAGGAAATCCTACTTTCCAAAGAGCTTGGGAAGGCAAGAGGAAGTTTAAGAGGGAGTAGAGGCAAAAGGGGAACAAGCCACCATTTTTTAGAAATAGTCCTCAAGGACATTCAGTTTTGAGAGAGCCCAGGATGGTTAAAGTATGTGGGAAAAGGCCAAGGCAGACACCTGTGCAGTGTTGGGATTGTAAAGGAGATCATAAGTATAGATATTTCCCTCACAGAAGTGACAAATTGAGAGTTGTTCACAATGTTCAACAAGCAGAAACAATGGAGGACATGGGAAGAAGATCAGTACCAAGGATCTATGCAGCCCTGGACAACAAGCAAGATGAGTTTCAATCACACATGATTGAAGTTGAATGTACGATCAATAACCATGCCTTTACTATTTTAATTGATTCATAGGCTAGTCATGGCTATATAGATCCTAAGGTACTGGAAATATTTCAATTGCGAAGAAGCAAGCATGGGAAATATTGGTTGGTGCAGCTGGCTACAGGAGCCAAGAGAAAGGTTGTTGAGTTGGTTAAATCATGTCCAGTGGGCATGAATGGACTGAGTACCAAGGAATATTTGAACATCTTTCCTTTGGGATCATATGACTGCCTAATTGGTATGTATTGGTTGGACCAACACCATGCCATATTAGACAGCCATAAAAAGGAATTCACTTGCCTGGATGAGGAAGGAAATCAGAGAGCAGTCCAAGGAATTCCCAGAGCAGTTACGTTCCAGGAAATCTTAGCAATGCAGCTGAAGAAGTGTTATAGGAAGGGCTGCCAAATATTTGCAGCCCATATGGAAGAAGCACCTACAGATAAGGTGTCAAAATTGGAGGATCATCCAGTCCTAAAATATTTTGACAATGTGTTCAAGGAGATACTAAGGCTACCCCCAAAGATAGATATTGATTTCTTTATAAATTTGATGCCTAGGGTAGCTCCAGTATCAAAGAATCCCTACCGAATGAGCACACCAAAACTGAAGAAACTACAAATGCAGCTTGAAGAAATTTTAAAGAAGGGGTACATACGCCCAAGTGTGTCACCTTGGGGTGCCCCAATGTTATTTTTGAAGAAGAAATATGGGACCTTGATATTGTGCATTGACTTCAGGTAGTTAAATAAAGTAACTATAAAGAACAAGTATCCTCTACCAAGGATTGATGATCTCTTCGATCAATTGAAGAATGCAAGGATATTTTCAAAGATAGATCTCAAGTCAGGATACCATCAGGTAAGGATTAAAGATTAATACATCAGCAAGACCGCCTTCAGGACAAGGTATGGTCATTATGAGTTCACAGTGGTGTCATTTGGGTTATCAAATGCACCAGTTGTTTTCATGTGCTTAATGAATGGTGTTTTCCGAGAATATTTAGACAAGTTTTTCATTGTCTTTTTGGATGACATCTTTGTATATTCCAAGACAGAAGAAGAGCATGATAAACACTTGAGGATGGTGTTACAAGTGATAAGAGAGCACCAACTGTTTGCCAAATTGAGCAAGTGCTCATTTTACCAAAATCGAATTCACTATTTGGGGAATATAATATCCAAAGAGGGAATAACAGTAGACCCCGAAAATATTGAAGCCATTAAAGGGTGGAAAACACCTAAGAATGTGATAGAAGTCATATCCTTCATGAGTCTAGATGGCTACTACAGGAGATTCATTGCAGGATTTTCGAGGATTTCTCACCCAATCACTTCCTTGCAAAGAAAAGGGATAAAATTTCAATGGACAGAAGAATGTGAAAAGAGCTTCCATCAATTGAAGCAGTTGTTAACCAGTGCTCCAATTCTGAGGATTGCAAATCCGAATGAAGATTTCATGGTTTGCATAGATTCATGCAAAGAAGGACTAGGTGGAGTCCTCAGTCGGAATGGGTTTGTGATATGTTTTGAATCCAAGAAATTGAAAGAGCATGAAAGACTCTACGCCACTCACGATTTGGAGTTGGCAGCCATAGTACACACTTTAAAGAAGTGGAGACACTACCCCATGGGAAAGAGGTTTGAGCTAAGGATAGACCATAATGGTCTGAAACATATGTTTGATCAACCTACTTTAAATTCTAGACAGAGTAGATGGTTGGAATTCCTCTGTGAATATGACTTTGATATCAAGCACATAAAAGGAAAGGAGAACAAAGTGGTTGATGCACTCAGTAGGAGAGTGCATGAACTACATGATATATCCATCATCATGTATCAAACTGATCTTAAAGACATAATTTTGGAAGCTGGAAAAGCAGATTTGGAGTACATGGAAATGGTAACAAAGTTACAATAGGGTAAGATGCTACAAAAAATAGAAGATTATAGATTGGAATTTGATGGAATACTCTTGTATAGGAACATAATGTATGTACCTAGTTCTCACGAATTGAGTATGATATTGAAAGAGATGCATAATGTGCCTTATGTTGGGAACCCTGGATATCAGAAAACAGTGGCAGCAGTCAAGAGCCATTACTATTGGCCTGGCATGAAGAAATAAATTACAGAGTACATCGCCATATGTATGGAGTGTCAAAGGGTCAAAGCTGAGCATAGACACCCAGCTAGGTTTCTACATCCATTACCCATCCCTGAGTGGATGTGGGAAGTGGTGAAAATGGATTTCATCATAGGATTACCCAGAAAAAACAAGCAACATGATTCCATCATGGTGGTGGTGGATAAGCTTACAAAAGTTTCCCATTTTATTCCATTGAAGACTACTCACAAGGCAACTAATGTTGTTTATATTTATATGAGGGAAGTAGCACGATTGCATGGTATTCCCAAGAAAATTGTGTCTGAGAGAGATCCAAAATTTACCTCGAAGTTTTGGAGAGGGTTATTCAAGGGGCTTAGAACGAGCCTGAAATTCAACACAACCTATCATCTTGAGTCTGATGGACAAAAATAAAGAGTAAATCAAGTGATAGAAGATATGTTAAGAATGTATGTGATGGACAAAACATCTAGATGGGAAGACTAGCTACACTTGATAGAGTTTGCTTACAACAATGAGTACCAAGCATCACTGAAGATGAGCCCATTTGAGGCACTTTATGGAAGAAAGTGAAACACACCAATAAGTTGGGACAACCCAGCTGATAGAGAAATAATTGGGCCAGAGTTGCTCAAGGAAATGGAAGAGCAATTGTTAAAGATAAAGCAAAATTTAAAGGTTACCCAAGATAGGAATAAAAGCTATTATGACAAAGGCGGAACCCACAAGGAGTTTAAAGTGGGTGATCATGTTTTCTTGAAGGTGAAAGCCAACAGAAGTTCCCTAAAGCTGGGAAAGTGTTCCAAGTTGGAAGCCAAATATTGTGGACCATTTGAAATTCTAGAAAGAATTGGACCAATAGCTTATATGCTTGCATTTCCTGCATGCATGACTATTCATAATGTATTTCATGTCTCATTGCTCAAGAAATATATACCTGATTCAAATCATGTGATTGATTGGAATGTGATTCATGTGGAGGAAGAAGGCACTTTACAAGTGCATCCGGTGCGCATACTGGAACAGAAGAGAAATCAGCTACGGAATCGATCCATAAGGCTTGTGAAGGTCTAGTGGACCTAGTACGGTCCTGAGGAGGCAACATGGGAGCATGAAGATGATATGCGGGTAGAATACCCACATCTTTTTTAATAATTTGGAAATATTGTTGATGTTGTGTAAATAAGTTGCACTGAGAACAGTGCAAAAATAAGGGGAGGGGATTGTAATACCCCAAGGACTAGCTGCGTTGTAATTATGAATTGTAAATATGTTTGGTAGTCTTGTGAGACAAGTGTTATAAGCTAGGGTCTTATGTACTTTTAGGCCAGAGAGCCTAGATGATAAAGGTATGGAGCATGTTTTGTTATACATGTAAATATTTATATGTTTAATATAAACAAAAATACTACGTGTAGACCAACCACGCAGAAAGAATATGGGGGGATAAGCTTAAGATCTTAAGTCCAATAGAATAATATATTATTATTCTAAATTTTGTGAGTGGGATATGATTATATCCTAAGTTCCTTTGGGAAAAGGTACGACTTCCAAATGGAGAGGAACGTGCTTCATGAGTGCCATGCTTTAGCTCAGGCACATGCAAATATAAGTGGGAATTCTTATTGTATTGGGGATCTTCTACCATTTTGCACCAGCACACCCAACAAGCACAGGGTAACCCTGGAACGCCATTGTTGAATTCCTCAACCACCCGAACCTCTGCAAAAATCCTGAATTGATATCCTTGTTGCACCTGTACCTTACGGGTTTCCTGCGTATTGTTTCGTCATTACCGTTCCCCACGTCCAATTTCTGTTGTTTCCATCACCATGCCCATGGGTTGAGGAGTGGGAGTGAAGAAGTGGGTTGTCAGGCCCATGGATAGAAAAAGTGAGTTGTCAGGACCGTGGATACAAGAAGCAGGTTGTCAAGCCTATGAGAAACTCTCTCCAGGTGAGAGTGTGTGTTGGATAGAAGAAGCAGGTTGTTAGGCCTGTGAGAAAATCTCTCCAGGTGAGAGAGTGTGCTGAGGAAGTGAGTTCTCCTGGAGGGAGTCTAGTAGTAGCTACAGATCTCTGAGAATTCATGTCCGGCCTATTTTTGAAGCCCTGAAATGGAGGTGGAGCAGTCAATGGACTGTGTGACAGTGAAAGTGTATACTCCTGGGGTGGGACGGGCATGTGGTGAATGAGAGTCTATGAGTGATGGGCCTAAGTGGCTCCTGGGAGGAAATACTTCATGTTGAACTGTGCGACTATCCTCTTGACCTTGCCTAGCCTAGGAATCCCTCGCCCGGTGGAGTTTAGTCCCAGCTCGGGGGTGACCCTTGCTTAGATTGATGAGCAGTGTGGTATAAGGTTGGGAGGTTCGTGGAAGGTCTGCATGTAGTCGGTGGTCTTCTCAATCAAAATATAAGTAGCAATTCTATGTTCATTGTATGTTGTGTATCTAGTATGCAGGTTATACTGTTATTAGAATTACTTGTATATATTTCATGTATGTGTTAATGTTGCTTCCGCGTGAATAGGTGTATGAGCGGAGTGTTTATGTCTGTTTAAATTGTAATATATATATATATATATATATATATATATATATATATATCAGAACAAGGAATCTTCCAAGGGGTGATTCCATCCTGGCTGGTTGGGTACGTCACTCGGGTATCAGTCTTAGAGACAATGTATGTCTGAGGTAGCGTGTTCTAGACCTGGGTGGTTGGGGATGTTACAAAATGGTATCAGATCATTTTTTGGAGTAGCATGGCCCAACTTGGGTGGTCGAGGATGTTACAAAATGGTATCAAAGCATTTTCTAGAGTAGCATGGCCCGACCTGGGTGGACGGGGATGTTACACTAGACTTCATTTGAGACATGATCTAGAAGGTATAGGTAGCACATATCCACAGATGAGAAAATAAAGGACATTCAAATGGGTGTACCTATGAATGTATCCCTCACTAAGAGGGAGTGTTGATGATTTTCAACATCAGGCATATATTCACAGGAGTGTACCTATGGCCTAGGAACAATATTTGAAAAATAGAAGACTCGAGGTGTTGTTGTTTCTCCAAGACGAAGAATCAGACGTCATTCTTCCAAAATTGGTAGTTTAACCAGTGGAGAATGACAGATTCACTTACATGAATTTACCTGTGGTGACATTCACACACAAGAGTATACTTGTGGAGGTGAGTGGCCCAGGCATAATTTTTTATGTTAGAAGACTCGAGGTGCTAGCATTCCTCCAGTTTATGGTTGCATTGGGTGTCATTCTCCCAGGATTGGTAGTTTAACTAGTGGAGAAGTATAGATTAATTTACAGGGGTTTACTGTAAGTGAGACTCACTCACAAGGGTGTACTTGTTGTGGTGAGTGGCCTAGGTAAGCATCAGGAAGACCTTCTCCCAAATATGGCCTAGGGAGAAGGATACATTTAATTCCAAGGTAAATGGGACCAAGTGTAGTCCTTACTTACAGGATTTTACATGTGGACTCGAGGTGCTTGAGGTTCTTCCACGTGTCATAGAGAAACGGACATCATTCTCCCAGGATTGGTAGTTTAACAAGTGGAGAATGGAAGATTCACTCACAGGGGTTTACCTATGGTGACATTCACTCACAAGGGTGTAATTGTGGAGGTGAATGGTCCAAGTGTGGTCTTCATTAATACCTGATGTACTAGACATAGTTGCATGGAGATAACTAATCAACATGGCTCATGAAGAAAATTTCCTATGATAAAATAAATCCAAGTATGGAGACTGTCTCCCTCATTGAGAGGGAGTGTTGAAGTTTTGAAACTCTGAGAAGTCATTCTCCATAAGAAAATGTCAAGAAAACCATTGAAGAAGAAACTACAAAGTACAAGAAGAAAACAGAAGACAAGAATATTAATTCGTCTCCATAGAAGCATTGAAGTAACACTTCTAAAAACAACAAATGAAATAAAATAAACTTAAAAGACAAAAATGACAAGTCATCCCTGCTAGTAAAATAAGGTGACTTGACTAGTATAAATAAAGGTAAGTTAATTTCATTATTACATATCTTATCAACTCTCCTCTTCTAGTGTGCATTGCCTAGTTTCTTCGTGTCAGTTGTCAGCTACTCGTTGCACTATCTTTTTCTAATGATGCGCTATGCTTGAGGATTCTTCCTCACACTAGGGCACAACTTTCTATGTGCTTGGATTCTTAATTTTTTTAGTGATGTATTTGTGAACTTGGATTAAATTTCTTCTAAAGAAAAGTTTGTTGGGTTTTTATCTCAAGTTTGGGTTTTCCCAGGATAAATCTTGTGTCTATTGTGCATGGCTATCTCTTTATGATTCTGTTATTTCCATTGTAGTTTTATTCCAATTGAAATTTTTAGTGTGTAATTATTATATGATAACAATGACATGAAAATCTATTTGAAATCATAAGGTAATAATTATCAGATCTAGAAATTAGAAAAATCAATAGTTTTGCATAGCCTAAGAAGGCAGTTGTTATTGAAACAACAATTGTCATCGTAATGCATCTATTATTGCTGCTATTTCCAACATCATGTGGGCATATCCTGGTTGAGTGGATCAGGTAGAAGGGTGAATGGAGGAGTTGGTTTCTTGTCGCTTGGCCCCCATTGAGGTTGGATGAATTGGTTGCTACGTAGGCAAGGGATCCCGAGGGTGTTTTTTGACTACCTCATTATGGGTACCCATGTCGTGGGAGGTTGCACACTGAGTCTATTGTCACATTGATTTATCCTTTTTTTTATATTGGTTCCTCTTAGTGTGCATCTCTAGATTCGTAGTTTCTTCAATTGGGAGGGGTTGGAGATGTGCAGGCCATTCAACCACTCCTTACTGGATGTCCTCCTTAGAAGTATATAAAGGAAGGAGTGTCATGGAATCACCCTAGTCATCACTAGGATAAATTAATATGTTATGTACATTCAAAGAGAAGGTAACAATCATACTTTTCTATAAGGATGCACGGAATGCATTCTTGGGACACGGTGGCATGGATGAGTCAATTGTACCAATCCTGGAATATATCATTGTGAAAATTTTGGATGTGAGGATCCTTTCTCTCATGTAGTCGTAGAAAGTGGGAGGATTCAAAGATATCTCAGATACTAGTAGGTCGTTCAAACCCTCGAGGGGGATACCAGAGTACCATTGCAAGCAACAATAGAATCCAACTATAATGATACTCCTTGTCTGAATTCTGAGCGTCCAAGCAATCATCTATAAATTCGTTCATCACATATTGGGCCCATGCCATTTGAATCTCATAAATTCATCACTCAGCTACTATGATGACCCCATACGGCCATTCTTCCTTAGTACAATTGTGCAATATTTTGCAAGAAATGAGATGTGTAGCAAAGTGATTGGTCGAGTGTTGATTTATGAAATAATGATTCCACATATTCCCTGACAATTACAATATGTTTCATGTATTTCGTTTTGGGCAACATCCTTAGCAGTAAGGGCTTTCTCTAGATATTCACTCTGTATGGGTAGGAATGTCACACAATGGATTGCAGCTTCATTGAAGAGGTACTTGTCTCCCAAACAAAGGTAGTCTCCATGCATTCGAGTTAGTAATAGGTGGGCACACATGGTGACAATTTTGTTATTCCCAAAGGCAGATGTATCGTTAGGTTGGCCAATTGCGACCGAAACTGCACCAACTTGGTCAATGTCTCTGTGTATCCAAATGCAGCTTCCAAGTGCATCGTGATCTCGACTACCTCTACCTAAGTTGTCACCTTTTGTTGGATGAGCAGGACTCAGATATGGTGGAGTAACCCTGTAATGAACCATTCTCTATGTTTCACATCCAGGATTTGGAACGTCATCCTATCCAAAAATATTTTAAACCACTGGTCATAGTCCCAGACAGTTTCTCCTTCTTTATGTTTGATCTCCTTGATTTTAGTAATGCAATGGGATTCTCACTTAGGCTTCTGAAACTCTCTAAGAAAATCCTTCTTAATATCATCCAGGGACCTTGCTTGTCCTGCTGGCATAGTAGCCTTATATTTCATGTACCACATCAAGGCTCTATCCCTGAATGTAGTCTCTAGTTGTGTGATCTTATCCACTTCATTTGTAACTCTCTTTACAAACCAAATTGCTTCACATGTGAAATTGTGTTGCTTTGCATCGTCCTTACCTGTTTCGTGGAACACATGAAACCTTAGAATTATATCTTGATTCTCCATCTTTGAACTGGAGCTAGTTCCTCTTCTCTGACTATTATTGACATGATATTTCCACACCACTATCACTTGGGGTAAAGTATTGTTGACTTCACATTCTTCCTCACTTGTATCATCACTTATTTCTTCTTCTTCTCTCTCTTCGACTCCAATCTCTTTATTATCCGTTGTGTTTTCTTCTTGATTAAAATGTACAAGGGGGGTGGTACAAAGGAGGGCTATGTCCATCTTATTTTGAAACTTTTTGTGGGGTGACCCAGAGATCTATCTACTTGTAGTCGTACAAGACCATACATTATTGTCAACTCGTCTCCCCCACCACTAGGGGAGCTTCCATCTTCCTTTTATTCTGGTGCACCAACATTTTGTGCCCTACCTTCCTGTCTAGACTACACACCACAAATGTGTGCTCCTTCTCTCGGGATGACATTCACACTACAAATTTGCACGTTGTCTCATAGTCTGATCTGCACACTGCCACCTTGTGCATAATCTCTCTCTCCAATCATCATGCAACTACTCCATGCACCATCCTCTTTCCTTATTAGTGCACCACTACTATGCGCTTCATCCTCTTCTAAGGTTGTAGCACTCTGCAATATCCAAAGGGGGTGGACTTTGTCACCTAGGTCCATACTAGTATCACTATCGATATCCCTACCAAACACCATCTCCTATATTCCACGCCTCTTCACAGGCATGTCCTCATCTATGCTTCACTCAGGCACAACATCCACTCAAAAAATACCACTTAGTGCAATTTATTCTCTCTTCATCTTGGACCCAAACTCTTGTCGCACGTCATTGGCTAATTCATTTTCACCTTTCTCTTCCGCTCTTATTTTTATCTCAACTCTTCTTACGTACCTCTCAACTCTTTTTCTCCTATGCTCTTCTGGTTCCATTCCACACCTCAACTCATCTCAACAACTTCTTGGATCCTCCTCAATGGATCCATCTTCTAGCTCCTTTTCCCCCACCTTTTCCAAATCTCCCACAACGCTAGGGGGTTTAATCAACCATTATATCGAGCTCCACACACATCATTCTTCTCTCTAGGAACATCATCTTGATCCAAAGTGGAATCTCTTCTAGCATCTGCTTCCTTGGAACTTCTTCAAAATTTCTTTCAACCTTGCTAAAAGAAACGCTATATTCTATAGAAAACTCAATAATGTATCCTTCCTTTACTCGAGCGAACCAAAAATAAATATCCTGAGTCCACTTGTTATCTTTCACCTCCAATATATCAAGTGTGTCTTGATCCCAAACTATTGTCTCCAATGGAAACGCATCTGAATTGATAACAACTTTCCTTTTCAACCAATCATGTAACAGACAAGGAAATTCCATGAAGAAGATATTATGCATATCCAAGTAAATATATATTACTTTCCATTCGTTTACATTCACCCTCAATCCTTGTGTCTCTCATAGGGAAACTCCTCCTCTTTGGCTTCTATCCAGTCTTGAATCTCCTCCTTAGAAGGATTCCAACTCATTTTTCTTTTCCTTCATCGATCTCGACAAGACTTCAGTTCTCAACAACAAAACCATTTGTTGGGCACTTTTGGTCCATGCTTGCATGCATCCCGTCCTTCTTAACGCTGGAGATTTTTAGACCCAAGGTTCGTCTAGAGTTGTCTAACAAAAAACCAAAAGCACCTGCATATCAATCCTCGGTCGAGGCTAAGGAAGGTCTCACTCAAGATGCAAAGAGGATCACAGAGACCATAGGGCCTTGTGACAGGGATGAAGTCTTAAACACATGAAAAATCACTGCAATTGGAATCCACGTAACTCATGTCTGATAAAATATGAGGACTGAGAATTAAAACAATACACACACATTTTCAACTCATACCTAATACTCACAGAATGAATCAGAATTGTCATATCTTTATTATTGGAAGCATTCCATCATAATATATATATACATTGTGCAGTACATACACATATGACAACCATAGAACTTCATAGTTTTTCTATATAAAACCTCAGAACTACAACATGTTGCACAATGCACCTTTTCTCAAAACTCATACATAGAATAGACACATAACTATATTCAAAGCATTACAATAGCACAAAAAGCTCAGATTGAACTTGATATTGATAGCCAAGACAACTCAAAACTATAACTCTACTTCTAATGTTAAAGATTTATTTTATAGCTTTTTTGTTGGGGAGCATTGTCTCTTTTTGCTCTGCTCCACTAGTTTTCCTTATACAATTACCTCCCATGCTTCTGGTACCTCCCAATGCTCCATGTCAACTCTCTGCATCAGAGGAAATCTTAACTTCTTGTCCATCTCTTTTTCTAGCCATCCCAAGTCTTTGTGTGTTGCTGGAAATAATCATTCAAGGATATTTCCCGATGATTCCTTTCTTGATTCTGACAAGCATCTTATTTTTTTTGGTGAAAATGATAAAAATTAGACCAGCGTGTACTTGGTATCCTTTAAGTTTGGCGTGCCACTAACAAAACTCTGTCTGGTGCGCACTCTATGTCATTTATCATGCATTTCCTTAGGCACGTGAAAAACTATGGAATGAGAACGCACAACTTTGTTTGTGCACGTGTGCAAAATTGAACCCAAAACTTTGGGTGCCAACAACTAGTGTATTAATATTTGATCTGGTTGTGTGAGAAATTGCTTAAGGCATTCATATTGTGTGGAAATATCGTTTTTTGTCAAACAAAAAGTTGTAAAAATCATATCATTAATGTTATTATGTTAGGATCTTATATATTGAATTGTAAACAATGAAGCTTTATCATGATTAGAATTATAAGTGAAACTCTAAAACAGGTTGTTGGTTTTCCCTGTTGGGTTTCCAGGGTAAATATTTTTGTATATGTATGATTACAATTATTGTATTTTATGTGTTAAGAATATGAGTGTGCATTACATTAATGTAAAGGTTTAAAACTTACATTTGGTATGAGATTAGATAGTGGCTTCAAGGGGACTCCTTTGTGGCTAAGGCTTTGGCTCGAGCCTGTGATAAACCTTGTTATGGTGGTAGCTTTGTGATATTGATTCTTGTGGTGAAAATAAATGGTAGGTATTCCAAAAAATAGAGATAGCAAAATTTAATGGACAAAGTTTTGAGCTATGGAAACTCAAGATGGAAGATATTTTGGTAGACAAAGGTCAATGGGTCATTACAGATCTAGGTATCGGACCTACAAAAATGTCAACAAAGACTGGACAAAGTTGGAACAGAAGGAAAATAGAACAATCTGTTTGTCTCTCAGATTCAGTATTACTGAACATGTCAGGGAAAGCTACAACAATTATGGAATAAGTTATGGGATTTGTAATTGTCTATGTCCCTCGTAAACAAAATTTTCCCACGGAAGAAGTTGTACAACCTGAGGATGAACGATGGAGACTCTGTAAGAAAGCATCTGAACTCCTTCAACATTGTGGTAAGTCAGTTATTGTCTATATATATTAAGATTTATGATGAAGATAAGTGTATCAGTTTATTGTGCTCTTTACCAAACTTGTGGGATAGTATGGTTGTGGCCATAGGCTTAAGTTTCGATGATGTGGTCTCATCCTTGTTGTCAGAGGATATGAGGAAAAAAAACATGGAAATCCAAATCCTAGATGCCTTATTTGTACGAGGACACTCCTATGAAAGAAATAAAAACAAGTCCTTAGGTGGGAGATCTAGATATAGAGGAAGATATAAATCTCTGGGAAAATTAGTAAAGGTCGTTGGAGATGTGGAAATGAAGGGAATTACAAGAAACAATGTAGATCCAAAAGTGTTGAGAGGGGGAATGGATCTGATGATGCCCATTCTATAGAAGAAAAAATATTTGCACATGCAAGAGAGGATGTGTACTTGGCTTCTTCAAGCACACATGTAGATCATGAGGCATGGTTGGTCGAATCAGGTGCATCCTTTCATATGAATTCTCACAGGGAGTCATTGTGTGAGTATGAAAGGTATGATGGGGGTGATGTTTTTCTAGGAGATGACTCTATAGCCAAAATCATAGGATGAGGAAAAGTCAAGTTGAATATCATGTATGGTACTCCTTGGTGTCCTCCACATCCCAGGATTGGCCAGTATTTTTATTTATGTAAAACATATGGACAACGTAGGTGTAAAAACAATGTTTGAAAAGGAAACATGTAGGATCGTTCGAGTAGCAATGGTGTTTCTAAGGGAAGGTTGTATTGGAACTTTGTATAAGTTGTTGGGAAGCATTATTAGTGACAGGTGCAACAATTTCATTGTTCCTGAGATTGGAATTGAAAAAGGAAAAACTCTTGCAGTATTTGGAGAAAAGACTATTTTGTGGCATCAAAGACTGGGGCATATTGGAGAGAAGGGGCTTCAAGTTCTACATGGTAAAGGTATGGTTGAAGGTAATTTCTAATTTCTCTTTGGATATTGATTTAAGTGAATATTACTTGTATGGGAAGAAAAATCTGGTAACATTCTCCTCTGGTACTACGAGGGTAGGGGGGATTTTACAATTGGTACACAATGATGTGTTTGGACCTATGATGATTCCATCACTACGTAAATATGTGTACTGTGTCTAATTTATATATGACTTCTCAAGGAATGAATTCATTTATTTCATCAAGAAGAAATATGAATTCTTTAACAAATTTAAAGAGTTTAAGGCTCTTATAGAAAATCAGACTGAGAGAAAATAAAGTTGTTGAGGACGGATAATGGTGGAGAATTATGCAGGAATGAATTCAAGGAATTTTGTAAGAAATGTGGTATAGAAAAGTAGAATAATACTCCATATACACCTCAGAAGAATGGAGTTGTAGAAAGGATGAACGGGAAGTTGATGGAAATACCAAGGTGCATGTTCAATGGTGTCAGGTTGGGATAGGAATTATAGGCAGAGGTAGTGAACACTTCATGTTACCTGGTAAATAGATCACCCTCATCATCATTGGATGACATGACTCCACATGAGGTATGGACTCGTAAGAAACCCTCTCTGACACATCTCAGGGTTTTTGGATGTGATGCTTATGTACACATTCCAAAGGAAAATAGGAGTAAGATGGATAAAAAGGCTGAAAAGTATATCGTTATTGGCTATAAATATGGTCTGAAAGGTTATAATATTTGGAACCCAGAAACTAAGAAGGTGGTATATAGTCGAGATGTAGTATTTAGAGAAATCAAATATGTTGTCAAACAGGAAGTCCTACCAAGGAAGAAAGAACCAAAGAAAATAGAGTTTGAATTGATGGATAATGAATCAAACTCTACATAAGAACATGAATCGGAAGAAGAAGAGCCTCATACTCCAGTATTGAGGAGATCGGTTCGGGAAAGAAGGAAACCAGAAAGGTATACTCCACTTGATTTCCATTCAAATTTTGCTTTGTTTATTACTGATAATGATCCTAGAACTGTTAGGGAGACAATGGAGTCATAGGATGGAAAACTATGGGAAAAGGCCATGGTTGAATAAATGGCAGCCTTGGACAAGAATGAAACTTGGGATCTAGTGCAGTTGTTGATTGGAAGAAATCCCATTGGAAACAAATGGGTGTCTAAGAAGAAGTTGAATGCAACGGGAAAATGGATAAACACAAAGATTGGTTAGTAGCAAAAGGTCATTCCTAGGTAGAGGGAATTGACTTTGGTGAAAAAAAACACATGTTGCCAAGTCAACTTGTATTAGATTTATTTTGTTTGTTGTTGTTTATTTGAATTAGAACAAATGGATGTGAAGAAATCATTCCTACATCGGGATATGGAAGAATAAATCTACATGAAGTAGCGAGAAGGATTTGTAGCAAAGGGAAAGAAAGAGTTAGTATGCAACATGAAAAAGTCCCTATATGGGTTAAAGAAATCACCAAGGAAGTGGTATAAAAAAAATTATACTTATATATTGGGGCTTGGCTTCACAAGAAGCTAATCTTATCACTGTGTGTATTTCAAATAAGTAGGTGACAATATTATTCATTTGGTCTTATATATGGATGATATGTTGTTGATAGGAAACAACAAGGAAATTGTCCAAAATGTGAAAAATCAGTTGTCCTATAAATTTGACAAGAAATATCTTGGTGCTACAAATTTTATTCTAGGCATGGAAATTAAAAGAAAACAGGCAAACATGAAATTCTGGTTGAATCATAGAAAATATGTTGAGTCAATATTGTGGAGGTTTAATATGCAGAAATGCAAACCCATCGAGGTCCATATTCCTGTAGGTGTAAATTTATTTGCAAATCAATGTTTGAATACACATAAAGAGGAAGAGGACATGTCCCAAGTTCCTTATACTAGCAGTTGGTAGTTTGATGTTTGTAACGGTCCATACTAGACCAGACATTGCACATGTAGTGGGTGTTTTGAGAAGGTATATGTCAAAACTAGGGAAGGAGCATTGGCCATAAGTAAAGAGGTTTTTCAGGTATTTGTATGATAATACTACTTATGGATTGTGTTACCAAGGAAGGTCAGGATTGGACAGAGTGTTGGACATACATGTATTTGTTGATGCGGACTGGGATAGAGATCTGTATTGCAAAAGATCTACAAGTGGGTATGTGTTTAACCTATTTGGAGGAGAAATCAGTTGGATGAGAAAAAGATAGTTTGTTGTGGCACTCTCAACTACATAATATGAATACATGACATCCACCCATGGAAGCAAGGAAGTAGTATGGTTATAGAGATTGTGTTTGGGTGTTGTGTTGGTACAATGATTTGTAAGGATAGATTGTGATAGTCAAAGTGCAATCTTCTTGGTGAGGAACCCATCTTATCATTCTAAGACAAAGCATATTGATGTCCAGTATCATTTTGTTAAAGACGTGGTTGAAGAGAAGAAGTTGTTGTTGGTGAAGGTGGACACTTTGGAGAATGTTGCAGATTCATTATCAAAGTCTATGAGCACTGGGAATTTCTCTTGGTGTATAGAGTCAATGGGAATGTAATCTAATATAATCTAGGTCAATGGATTAGGGGGTTTTGGATGTTGCGATATCCTATATATTATATTGTAAACAATGAAGTTTGATCATGAATAAAATTAGAGGTGCGACTCTAAAACAAGTTGTCAATTTTATCGGTTTGGTTTCCATGGTAAATATTTGTGTATATGTGTGATTTAAATTGTTTTCTTTTCTATGTTAAGAATCTCTGTGTGCGTTGCATTGATGTAAAAGGATTAAAACTTACACATTATGCTTAAATTTTTATATTGTTTTCATAAATATGCAATGATTTTCTTATCATGGGATGTTATGTTTGTGTCATACTATTTTGCAACTAGATGCATCCCAAATGCTTCCAAATACAAGATATTTGCATATTATTTACAACAAAAAAAGGATTTACAAGTTTTTATTTTTTATGTTTAATTTTCTCTCCCTTTTAAGGTTGATGAGATTCCTCAAGCCTTTAATAGTGTCTCTTGACATGTCTTACCGACATATAGCAACTAAAATATTCCCTTTAAAATATTGTTAGTGAATGCGTAAATCGAATGCATAAAGTTTCATATGCATCTTTGACAATATTGTTCCAATGAACAATCAATTTTGTCATGAACAGAACTAGAATTTGAGAATTTTGTGTTGGTGAAAAATCAATTTTGTCAAGAATAGAACTTAAATTTGAAATTATTCCAAGCACTTATCCTTTGTAATGCAAGGTGGTTTTGACTTACCTTCATCTTTTGGATGTATTTCCTACAATTACACAGCTAGTGTGTGTGCTACAAGTCAATTATATGCCAAATTTGTCTATTGGAAATTTTGAAAACGTTAATCACATAAGCATGCAAGTACATTTTTGTCGGTGAAAATATTTGATGGAAATCTGTTGTGCTTTCCAATGTATTTTCTTTAGTTGATAATTTGTTTGAAGTATTTAAATTTTGAGAGTCTAGTGTTGTCATTTTGGGTACCGAATATGTTTATCGCATATGATTGCATGTACACTTATGTCGACAAAGACATTTTGTGCACAATCAGTTATGTTTTCTGAAATATTTACTTTTTCTTGACCCCTATACAATTTTTTCTTTCATATGCTATAAAGGTAGCGAGATTCATTGGTTATAAAGTCTCTAGTTTAATCTAATCAATGAAACTTAAGCTTCCAAATTCATCACTTAAAATGTTTATATCGCAAGCTTGTAGGCACATTTTTATTACATAAGTAGTTTTGATTTAAGGTATTCTTGAGTAAATCTCCAAATTTTGAAAATTTGTTTGAATATTTGCAACCGGAAGAACAAAAGTTTGAATTAAATTTACTTTGTGTAGATGCAAAACTATCTACTCCAAATTTTGTTACTAAATAAGTGTTGCAGAAGAATGAAGCATTCTCTCCCTAACAACATTGCACTCATTTTCTACCCTTTCAACTCTAGGAAACATTGCTTCAATAGAATATATTTATTCAACTTTGGGGAATCAACCATTGAGCTTTACAAATTAAGGCTAGAAACTATTAAACATTGAGTTTGAGGTATGTAATAATTCCACATGATGTTTTTTATTTTATTTCTCAGAAATGTATTACTCTAGTGGAAAATCCTTAGGCAACATGGGAAAATCATCATGCAATTGGTATTGTAAAGCTATAAACTATCAAACTTTGATTTTGAGGTTCATAGCAATGCCATAAGATGATTTTAATTTCATTTCTTGGAAATCTACTACTTACAAAAATTTCTTAAGTAATGGTTGACCTCTACAACTGTTCAAGGTCTAAGAGACAACATTTTAAGAAGAAATCCTTCTTTGTTTTTTGAGAGGTGGTACTCCTATTTAATAAATATAATACAAAAATATAGAAAATGCAATACAGTAAGTTCATGCGAAAGGACCATGCTTGTTCATAAATGAATATTCACAATGGTATATATTAAACAAGATTGTAAAAGAGTAAAATTAGAAATCTCACAGAGCAACATTTCCATCATAGCATAAAGTAAAGTAAGACATGTCATTTTGTAAGATGAGAATTAAGGACCACATATGCAGATTACTTAACATGATCTTTCTATTAAAACTTAGAGGGATTTTGATATAAACACACACTTGAGATCTCATGCTTAAAACTCAAAGTATGAAAAATCACTAGACATGTGTCTCAAATAGTTCACTGGAAACCTAAAAAATATACAAATATTTGAAAAGATTTAATAATAATATTCGGAAATAAAATCCATTCTTCCTAGGGGAATAGGATGGGGCTCCCATGGACCATATAATAGATGGAAAAGACCTAGAAGAAAGATAAGACACAATCAAGAATCAAACTTTAATGTTCATGGACCGTGAAAAAGAAAGGTTAGATGGTTTCTAACTAATATGAAATATAGGAGGCACAAGCTTAATGAAACGTTTACTCTACTTAATATAATTGAAAACAAACTCTCTCATTTTGAATGCATTTCACATCTTTTATAATTGTCTCTTCATCCTCTTGGAACTGCTTTACGGTTAGGGTTTTTCCCTTTTTGTGCAATGACTTAAAATCCCTTTGGTAAATATGAACTTTGATATCTGTGCCCCCCAACTGGGACCGACTTTAGATGTTCATAAATTCCTTTTAAATAGATATTTTTCAAAAATAATTTGTTGCCAAGCCATAAATAGTCACAACTGTATTTTAATTCTTAGGACACGATAATTATCACTCCAACCATGTAAACCATTTCCAAGTTGTTCTTCATGTCTCTACCTTTCCAACCAACTCTTGTTTTCTCAATTTGGACATCATGAACTCAAGTTATGGCCTATGGAAGATAGGCACTTAGAAACCATTGATCTATTATCCGTGTGAATCATTGACCCTTGCTTTGCAAATCCACCTTATTTATCTCACATGCATTGTGGGAGGGTTCTCATATCATGTTTATAACAAAAATTACATCCCATATTATTTGTGTGTGAAGTAGAGAGAGTCATGAACCTTGCTTAGCTTGTGCGTAGTGTAGTTTTTGGTTGCCGCCTCACCGCCCAGTCATCATGCCAAGTCACTACCCGATAATCTATGTCCAACCCATAATCCAAGTTTCACCCAGATATTGGTCCATTTCACTGCCATGTGTCATTGGGAGGCGTGCTAAAGAAAAAAGAGGTAAGAAACTGAGGATAATAAATGAGATAATGTCAAGAAACAAACTAAGTGTAAAACTTAATAAAATTAGCTAATTCATGTGGGTGAAATTTGAGGATTGTGAAAATGTGTGAGTAATGCGAGAGTAGAGTAATTGTGCATGAAAATAATACTTAGTCAAAATTCAAAAAATGGAGGGGGGAAATTGTGAAAATGGAGGGGGGGAATGGTGATATCTCAGGCATATGACCTCTATTTTTTATTCTGTAAAATGTTGGATGAAGCTGACATATAAGGCTATCCAATGAGAGGATTATCAAAAAAAAATGTTTTTTTGTTGATATTCTTTGTATTGTTATATTGTTGAAAACAAAAACCATTCATGTTGGCCTTGTTGAAGAAGAATTGCAACATTGAAACTGATTCTGAATTTAAAAAAAAAAAAAAAAAAACTTGTTGGTTCTTAATGATCAATAGGTGAGGGTTATCTTTCACTTTCAAACTCCAAAATTTTGTTCTCCATTTGAGAGAGACATAGATTCAAGTACGGAGATAAATCACCTAGTTGATGGGTTTCATGAAAACACATCAAAATCTGGCTCCAACTGTTGGAGAATGACCCCTTGTGGTTCACTGAGAACACCATAATCATACCAGTTGCCCCATTCATTGGGCCATGGAGTCATCCTCAAACCATTTTCGATCCAAAAAATGTTTATTAGGTAAACTTTACTGAAAGAACAAAATTATATACATGAGAAAAAAAAAACTACCTATCCTAACATACTTGGTGAAAAGGGATACTTTCAAGTGAAAGTAGACTTCCAATGTAGCCATGTACATAACCAACTCATTTTATTACTCCCAGCCACGGTTAAGAGTCTTTTTATATTGTAAATTATTAGAAGACATTCCTCCATTATGCAATGATAGTAGTTCCATGGTGAGGTTGCAAAAATAAAGTGTTGCTGAAAATTTGTGGAGAACTGTATGGATAGCTCTTGTTGTTTACAAACAATCTCATTGTCTTCGAAATTAAAATATACCCTTCATCCCTCTTGTTGAAAATGCCCCTTTTCTTTTGATACTTGGAATACCTTTTCTTCATTGGACTCTACTCTAGACAAGAAAACAACATTTTGAAAGTTTAATGTAAAGTGATAATCATTAATATCACTTTTGTTCATCCCATGTTGACATCCCTCTTGTGGTTTTGTATAAATTAGTTGTGGCCATTGAGAACCCACTGTAATGTTTTCACCACGACCATATTGAATGAAATATTCATGTGCATCTAATGGAGGTTCATAAAATCCGTCGTTAAACTCATTGTGAAAAATATTCTCAAATTGAGCATATTAGAGGTCAGAATTCCCCCCCCAATGGAGTATGTGGTGGATGGTATTCTTCTTGAATTGATACATTACAGTTCTCACTTTCATCTTCAAGAACATAATCCGATGTAAAAAAAAATCCACATCTTTCATCAAATTTCTTTTCTAAATCCTTTTCTCCATTCTCTTGGAACAATATTGGAAATTTTAAGAGATCAACACTACTTTCATGAATATTTTCTTCAATGACTTGTGCTCACTGCATTGACTCTTTCTAGCAGTACTTTCCCTCTTTCTTCAATAAAAATCTCAGATTCACGGGAAAAGAATTTTCATAGCAACTAAAAATGATGAATTTGTTTTGGAACATTTCTTGAGGAATCTCATGAAGGTCTTTCATAAATCTGAGATTTTTATTTGTAACTATGTCTTTCTCATTCATCTAGATTTCAACCAACTTCAAGAAAAGAGAATATGGATCTTTCCTTCGAAAATATTTCTCAACAAATAAATTTTATAATATGTCCCAACTCGTGATGGTTCCAGGTCACAATGAATAAAATCATTCATGAGCATTTCCTTTTAGAGTTAGGAGAAACAATTGGCAAACAACATCTTCTTCAGCCACATTATAAATATCACAAGCATTATCAAAATTAACCAAATGCTTCTCTACATCCTCTGAAGTATTTTCGAAGAACATGGGAAACTTATCTATGGAAATATTTGGAAAGGGATTGTAAGGTGGCTAGAGAGGTAGTGGAGGGCCCATAGTGATAATAGTGGAGGTCATTCAATGTAAGGTGGACTAGGTCCACTGTATTATTAAATAAGTCTCACTATGGTAGTTAGATATAATAAATGTAAGAGGACTTCTTAGAAGGTTCTACTTCTAGAAGATTCCTCCTCTAGAATGTTCTTAGGTGATGGTAGCACTATATAAAGAGGTTCAAGCAATGTAATGAGACATAAAGAGAAGTATTGTATTTGGAGCTGAAGCTCATTAGGAGGAAGCCCCCTCGAAGAGGCAAGTGAACAGGAGAGGATCCCTTCCATAATAGGATCCATTGTATGGTGTTGCCCTACCTCAAGGGTTTGGTAATAATATAGTGTGGTTTCTTCTATATTGCTTAGTGGATCTATTGTGTATTCAGTATTTGTGGTTATTATATTGGTAAATCTATTCAGGTACTTAACAAGTGGTATCAGAGCACTTTCCTTGGGCAGATATTGTGGGCAAATATTTTTTATTTTTGCAGATTTTTTTTTATTTTTATTTTTTTCGGAGAAGAAAAGAGGGCTGCGACATTCCAGAACTTTTTGGTATATTTCTATGCAAAATTTGCAGAAAAGAGTTGTGGATCTGAGTTCCTCTCAGAAAAACACCCAATTTATAAAAAAAAATCGTCCAAAACGGAGTCCGAGAAGTCAAGATATTAAAGTTTTAAAATCTGCAATTTTTCAGGGTTTTTTTCGTGGACGGCGGCGCGATTTGTTTTTATTTCTGTAGCAGTTGGATGCCAAATTTTCTCAAACAAATTACATATCTGAGTTCCTCTCACAATTTCACCCAATTTCAAAAAAAAAATCAGCCGAAACGGAGTCCGGGAAGTGAAGTTATGAGCATTTTAACTTCGGCAGTTTTTTAGGGTTTTTCCAGAAAAAACCACGATTTTCTGCCAAAACTTATTGAGTCTATTTTTTGGGGTTTTTCGTGACGGCTGCGGGACCGAAGGGTTCATAGGGTTCTCAGATGGATATTTCTTCTCAAAACCTAAAATAAATTCTTGAATCATTCAAAGCCCAATTGTTTCACACATTGGATGCATTTGCAGATGGCCTCACAGACAACCTCACAAATAGCCTCACATATGGCCTCAATGATAATATTCAAGATTTATTGAACAACATACAAGAGATATTTCTTATGCAGGGCCTCAGGGATGAATATAATCAGGAAATATATGCTTGGTATGATTTTGAGGCATATTGTGATGATTGGTATATGGATAGTTGTCATTTCTGGGATGACAACCACTTTCACATTTTATTTGATGACTCTACTCCACCTTCTGTAGAGAACATCAATGTCCCACATCAGGAGCTAGTTACCAGCGTTCAGTCTGCATATTCTACAGTGGTATTATTCCTTCCAGATTTTGCTACGACCATTTTCCACTATGTGGATGGATCTTCTTATTTGGATCCACATGATAGGTGTCAGTCTTTGGAGCATCATTTGGAGTCGGTTATTGGGTTCCAAAATCTTCCACGGGGAGTTCACATGAGCACTTGGACATGGGACCCAGGATTACAATGGTGGTTGGACTACTTCAGCATGGTGGATTTCCTTTCTACATGGGACCTTGGTTCTTCAGTCTTCTTCAGCATTATGGTCCA
>ML810149.1:241517-274364 GCA_009831015.1 Picea engelmannii
GTTAGGATTTGATTGAATTTTCTTAGATTAGAGTTAGATGCCTACTCATGCATATATTTTGCTGGCATCATCACAAGCTTACGAGCATCCCTGGTTGATAATTAAATGAAAGCAATTTAAGCAATTGAATTGCCCCAACAGCCTTTTCTTGTTTTGACTTTCTCCACATAAAAAAACAAACGTATTATTAAAATAAGCATTTTAAAAACTTACTAATCAAGTGTTTTCGATAATCAATTGATTTGGCCCTGTATCGAGTCTTATGCATTCTTCATACTAAGGTTGTGGTGATAATTATATGTTTGTGAACATTGCAAGGGAGTTTTTCGCTTTGGTTTAATAATGTATGTTGTAGCGAGATTTAAATGTTTACTTCAGATGTACCTTGCCACAAAAACTCTAAAAGATCACCTCAAATGAAATTTTGTTGCAATACTAGGGTTCATCTTATTTCGGCGAAGTATCCATACTTACATCATAGCATCGTGGTGAAAGTAACATAGACTTGTGGTAATTTTTCGAAGTTTACCACTATGATGTTGTGGTGGATGTTCAAATTTTTATTAGATAAAAAATTGAATTTTATGCTACAGGAATCCTATGAAGAGTGGACCAATTTTTGAAATTTTGATATTTTTAAATTATATAAACTTGATATTTTTAATTTATAATTTTTGTGGTGAAATAATTTTTTTTAACTTTATGGCAAATTCTCAAAGTTTTATGGAAGAGTTAAAATTCGAAACTCCAAAAAATATTGTTGCAAGAGCTTAGACATGTGTTTTGAGTGCTCTCCAGGTGGTAGACAGATGATAACCATCGTCTGGAGACCTTAAATGTGGAAGTTAATGCACTCTTAAGTGAGCCATGTGATGCTTTTTGGTAGGAAAGTGAGGTTAACTATACTCATTTTTCATCGAGAGTGGCTAAGGGGATATTGCCCAAAGGGGCATGTTCTCAGGTTTATCATACTATTAAACAGACAGTCTGTCATAGCCCGAAGCAAGTCTTAGATCCATCCTTAGACACCTACCTGCCTTCCCTTTCGGAGCCCTCCTTAGGTGAGCAGTCTCGGATTCCGGTGCTCGTCCCTGATTATAACAGTAAGGGGAATGTTTCCTCAAGTTACCAACATTTTAAGCCTCATCCTAGTCCAGCTCGAAAGAACCATAGACAATGGTCGGCTAACAAAACAGTCAGGAGAATGGTTCTTGGTTCGGACATAGGGTTGGAGGATACTTGTAGATTGGCTCTTTGTGGTTTAGTGGGGAGATTCACATACAGTAACTTATGCGTGGAGAGTTGCTCGGTCTGGATGGAGAAATGGTGGTTGCCAATCTTAGGATATACTCCGGAGGTTATTTTCTTAACAAAAGGATGGATAGGCATTATACATGAAACCCCGAATGATGTTGTGACTCTGTTAGGAAGGACCTGGGTAAATGGAAATAGTAGTTTAATGCTTAAGAAATGGAGATTAGCTTTTAACCCAGAGACTAAATATTTTTCCCTAAGGCACATTTGGGTTCTACTTCCAGGGTTACCGTTGTATTTGTGGAACGAGGGTGCCCTGGCAGCCATTGGAAATTCACTGGGAAGGTTTATCATGATAGACAAAAAGAATTTTGAGGCCTCGACTAGAAAGGTCGCAAGAGTCCTGCTAGAATTGGACGTTCATTTGGGTCTACCAGAGAAAATAGAGGTAGAGTGGTGTGGTATTCGGTGCCTACAAAGACTAGACTATCTTGGGATACCATTCAGATGTAGCTTCTATCGAAGTACATCGCATTTACGGCGAGACTGTAAAGGATTGAGTGAAGAAGAAAATTCTCAGGAAGAACCCGAGAATTATTACAGTACCCCAGACTCTTCTCTGGATACTGGTTTCTATGGGTTTGAAGAAGGTATTGGGGATAGATTAGACCCTAGCAACTTGGAGAATTCAGCTTCCATTATCGGTAAGTTACAAGTTCATTGCCCTGTTTTCTTCAATTCTCTTTCGGTTTTGGAACGAGATATTTTAAGCTCTTCTATATGGTTGAAGAAATTCACTTCAAAGTTGATTGTGCCTCCCTTAGTTGACTCAGGAGACCCAAATACCTCTTTTCCTAATTCTAAGGGTCGAGATTCCATACTTCAACGTCAAGTGTTAACCCGCAGCTGGAACCAGTGACTCTTTCTATCCCGTTGGATTTACCAAAATCCCCTTTAGATCCCTTTTCATCTCTTCCAAAACCTTCCTTCCCTACAAAACCTTTGAGTAGTCCGGAGAGTTTTCATTTGGTGTCCGGCGAACAGGGTCTGCCACCTAGGTAAAGAGAGCTAGAAGAGGATGATTCAACCCTCTCAACTATTTTGGATTCACTCATCCCTTTCATTCGTGGAAGTGACACATCAGTACCACTTCCAGTATTTCTTGGGAAACCAACTATTGATCCAATTGCAGTTAGTGGGAAGACCAACAACTCATGTTCTTCGGTGGGTGAGGGTGGGAAAAAATTTGCGTGGTCCCGGGGTTTGGGAATTGAACACTCCCCCGTTAAAACTCAGAGTGCAAGAAAAAAATCCACTCTAGATACAACTACTGACTCTGTGTCAATTTATCTTATTGATGGTGGGGCCCTTAGAGCTTTGAAGGCCCTTGTGAGAACCAAGTAATGTTATTACTGTCATTAAATTTAAAAAGGAATGGAGGTGCCTTAAACTGGCCTCGGTTCATAGTGTGCTGGAAAAAACTCGTCCGAATATAGTTTTCATACAAGAAAATTTAGTTCATTCCGAGAAGGCTCATAATTTCATTCAAGTCCTACGGTCGAAGTGGTATTGTTGTGCAATTAATTCAGTGGGTAATTCTAGAGGATTATTGGTTGTGTGGGATCCATCCTTTTTTTATCTAACGCCTTTCTTGACGTGTGGTGGTATCTTATTGACAGGTTATTGTTTAGAGTCTAAAAGACATCTAAATCTTCTTAATGTTTATGGGCCTTGTTTGGAGCGTAAAGTATTCTGGGAAAGATTGGAGGCTGGGGGTCTGGTGTCTCTGAAATTTCTTATTTTAGCATGAGATCTTAATTTGACACTATATGTTGGAGAAATATGGGGCAATGGGGCATCATTGGGATCTTTGGAAACTTATTTTTCAAATATGTTTCACGAAAACAAGCTAATTGATATTCAGTCAGGGAAGTTGGCTCTGACTTGGAGAAATGGTCAGGCAGGGGAAGCATTCATTTCTAAGAGATTGGATCGCACCTTAATCTCTGAGGATTTAGTTGTGGTAACTAGTATTTTTAGAAGTTGGGTGGAATATCCATTTATCTCTGACCATGCCCCGATATTACTCCAGCTGGATCTCCCTCCAGCTTTCAAAAAGGATCCTTTCAAATTTAATCCTCTATGGAGTTTAGATATCGGTTTTTATTCTATTGTACAAAAGTTGTGGTCAGATCCTATTTATCTCTGGGAGACAGGTAAACAAAAGTGGTTGGTATGGAAATAGAAAGACTTAAAATTACTTACAAAAGAGTGGCAAAAGGAACAAAGAGCTATCAAAAACGCCAGGCTCAGTGGTCCTAAACAGGAGATCTCCTTTAGACTACAAAATCTAGAGGAGGGTATTGTCCTGAATATGGCTGATTTAACATTAAAAGATTTCAAACAGGAAAGGAATATTATTCTAAAGGAAATAGAGGAACAATGGTGTCAGTGTAGTCGTGCAATATGGATTCAGAGTGGTGATCTAAATACAAAATTCTTCCATAATTTTGCCAGCTTCAGGAGAAATCAGAAATTTATATGGGAGATACAAGATGAGGAGGGATCGGTATCTAGAGGTTAGGAAAATATCAAAGAAGTTGTTGTTAAAAACTTTAAAGATTTTTATAACAAACCAATGGCTTTAAATCTTGGTGAACAAGTTACAGTGGTTGCTTTGTTTCCAAATATGGTTCTCAATCTAGAGGAGGATGCCCTTTTCAAACCAGTTGATAAGGAAGAGTTGAAGAAAGTCCTCTCAAATTTTAAAGTGGATAAGAGTCTGGGCCCGGATGGCTGGATAGTGGATTTCTTCAAGCATTTCTTCGATATAGTTGGAGAGGATCTTCTGGAAATGATCGAAGATTCTAAAACAAAAGGTTTTATTCCTGGAGCATTAAATTCTACCTTCATTACATTAATCCTGAAAGTTAACAAACCTCTTCAGTTTGGATATTATAGACCAATCTCTATGTGTAATCTCTGTTACAAGATAATCTCAAAGATCATAGCTAATCGGATTAAACCGATTCTTTCTAGATCGCTTTCAAAAGAGAAGGTGGGCTTCTTACAAGGGAGGCAAATTTAGGATGCCATAGGTACAGTTCATGAATGTATTCACAATATCAAGAAGAAGAATACTAAGTCTTTGGTTTTAAAATTGGATCTTCAAAAGCTTATGATTGCGTTAATTAGGACCTTTTGTGTATTCTTATCTTACAGATTGGTTTGGACCTTAGTATGACAAATTGGATAATGGGTTGTGTGGTATCTACTTATTATTCGGTATTGATCAATGGAGAAGCTATAGATTTCTTTAAGAGTGTGAGGGGACTGAGACAAGGATGCCCCTTATCACCATTGATTTTTATATTGGTTATTGAAGCATTGAGTTTATTATTGAAAGAAAGTCAAAGAGAGGGCAAACTGACAGGTATCAAAGTTTCTAGATCAATTAAAATCTTGCATATTTTATTTGTGGACGATGTGATCATAATGATAGGTACTACTATGCATGAGTGGTGGGAAATAGATAAATTTCTTAATTTCTTTAGCTCGACTTCTGGTTTAATGATAAATGCGACAAAGTCGACTTTTCACCAAGTTGGTCTGTTGGATCAAGAGCTTATTCAGTTCAAAGATTTCTTTCCTTACAAATTTTTAGATTTGGAATAGGGGTTCAAATATCTTGGTTTTTTCATGAAGGTTGGGGCTCTGCGTTCTGTATATTGGCATTGGCTGATAAAAAATTGGAGAACAAGATAAATAATTGGTGTTATATGTGGCTTTCATTAGGAGGATGACTTACTCTCCTTAAGGCAGTATTATCTAGTCAACCTATCTATTGGTTGTCCCTGGCAATGGTTCTAAGTTCAATATTGAAAACTCTCAGGAAACTTATATACAACTTCCTTTGGAAAAGGAACTATGATTCCCACAATATCCATATGTGCAATTGGGAACAGATTTCCCTACCAAAGTCATATGGGGGGTGGGGAATTCACAATATATTTGACTTCAGTAATTCACTGGATGCGAACACTTTATGGAGAGTTCCATTGGGAGAGGGAATTTGGCATAAGGTTGTGATTGATAAATATATTCACCATGCATCAGTTTTTAATTGTCTCAAATTGCGGACTTTCAAAAAGACTGGGATTTCTAGAATCTGGTCTGGACTATTATAAGTGGTTTATTTAATTTTGCATGGTTTAAGTTGGATCCCAGGGTCAAGGAAACTTATCAATATGGGTAGGGATAGGATCTTGGGAATGGGAGATAGCTCCTTTATCTCTAGTAACCTCTTGACCATGCTAAAAGAGAAAAACATTACTACCCTAGCACGGGCCATAAATTTGTCAGAAAATCAGTCAATTTCCTCATATTGGTTAAGTGCAAGTGATCTGGGATTGGAGGGCGACATTGCTAACGAGTGGGAACTTTTCATAAGTGCATTAGCGGAGTCAAGTGCACTTTTCCAAGATTCGAGTGACATGCTTATGTGGATTGGTGGTGATAACTCAAGATCTCCCTCCGCAAAAAAATTCTATCTGAGTGTTATCTCTTCCAAAAGAATGAAGAAAGTGGAAATTTGGAAATAATCTATTTGGAAATGGAGGACACAGTTGAGGGTGAAATTGTTTGTTTGGTTGGAAATGGAGGGAAAAATATTAACTTGGGATGCATTGCAGAAGAGGGGATGGATTGGTCCAGGGTGATGCCCTCTTTGTAAATCTAATATGGAGACTATTATCCATCTATTCAAGTGTTGTCCCTTTACCATCTCAGTCTGGAATTTAATTTTAAAGGAGCTTAATCTAAAAAGAATCTGGGCAGGGGACACACTAGCAGATTGTTTAAAGATTTGGTATTAGATAATATGGTCCCTTCACATATTACAACTTATATAATTTGGTACATTTGGAAAGAAATAAACAAATCCCTATTCGAGGATTCTAGTCTGTCATTCAACGTTGTGATCTATAAAATCTTGGCCTTAAACTCGGGAGCTATTGCCTATCCAAAAGAAAGACCTCTGAGGGACATTATGATCTCTTATCGTAAGGATTCGTCTCTGGCTTGGTTCGATGGTCCAACCAAAGGATATGGTAGCATATGTGGAGCAGGGGGTATAATAAAATATTTGGATGCTACTGAATACAGTTGGACAATAAAATGTGGTAGCAGATCAAATACTAAAGCGGAACTCATGGGAGATTGGGCATCACTCTGGTTAGCGGATTACTTGGCTCTTCCGGGAATCCATCTGCTTGGTGATTCTAGATTTTTCATCGATTGGCTTACAAAGAAGGATAGACTACAGGTTAGTTCATTGGAAGGTTGGAAAGCCAGAATTTTATCTCTGACTGGAAAATTCCAGTTTATTACCTTCCAACATATTTACAGGAACTTTAACACTGTAGCGGACAAATTATCAAAGCAATCCATCATTGATACTGCAGGCACTCTTTATTATCATAGGTGGACAAATGGAGCGGCAGGGCCTAGAAGACAATTTAAAATCCATTAACTCTATTGATGGTGAAGCTTTTTTTGTCTCGGCAGTATTGCTTTTTGTTTATCTTGAAAGCTACATTTTAATTAGGTATTTAGATATGGACAAGTTTCATTCAGTCCTTTGTATTTTGGCACGGGATATTGTTGACTTTTTGCAAGTCTCTTATCTATTGTAAGTTTATATTTGGCACTTTTTACTTATCCCTTAGTATGGCCATGATATGGGTCATTGGATAAGTAAATAAATATGTAAAAAAATTATATGTTTTAATATAATTGAGCAAATTTTTTCCCTGGAAAAAAGAGCTTAGACATGAAACTTTTTGAAAATCACACCATGAGAAAATCTTTGTAATCATTTAAAAATACAAACTCAAAGGTCTTGCAAACTCATTAACTATGGGTGGAAATTTCTAAGTATAGATCTTTTAAAACTTCAAGCAAATAAGATAATGTCTCAAACGGATAAAAAAACCAAGAATGAAAGCATTTCCCAAAAGTGTTAATTTAATATGAACTTTAGATGTGGATGAAAATGACCTAATTTAAAGTTTGAATGGTTGGGGGACGTTCTCCAAGTTAGTTAACCTGGGCCATGTTGAGGCTTGAACAATCAGATTTTTTTCAAATTCTATTCTTAAGAAAAAAAATTCGAATGTGATTTTGGAAATTTTGCTACATAATTTTCATCTTTTATATCCGATGAACAATCTGAAATCCTTCATTACACTTGCACTAGCCATATTGTAAATTATCAAAAGTAGACAACGCTAACTTAGGACTAGATACCAATGTTTGGAAACTATATTTTGACGGTTTTAAGTCATAGGAAGGAGTAGGTGTTGGTTGCATCCTAATTGATCCAATAGGTAAGAAAACTTTAATTTCTTGTCGATTAGAATTTGAGTGCACCAATAACAAAGTTGAATACTAAGCCTTACTCCAAGGACTCGGGAAATATATAAATTAAAATGCTAAGTGTTGGGGTATGTGTTATATTCTTTTCCTCATGAAATGTGTCACATTTTTTCCTCGTTTTTTGTGTTGCCTCGATTTTCATGTCCATTGTTGGGAGATTTTTCAACACATGGTTTTTTGCCAATGGTTTTCTATTTCTGGTTAAGGAATTAGGGTTGTTGACTAATCCAGGTCATTGGGTTAGGGTTTTGGATGTCACTAGATCCTATATGTATATTGTATTGTAAACAATATATCAATATGAATGAATATAGAATATGTTGGTTTTCCCAGTTTGGGTTTCCAGGGGAAAAATCTATGTGTAATGTTTATATTTTCCATTGTATATTTTTTGTTCTTTTACTGAAAATGTGTTTGGAGTAAATATTGTACAAGGTTGAAATATACATTTGGTATAAGAGATTTTTTGGCTTCAGGGGGACGCCTTTGTGGTCAAGGGTTTGGATCAGGACTATGATAAGCCTTGTTACAGTGGGAGATCTGTGGTATTGATTTTTCGGGTGAAAATAAATGGCGAGCAATTCGAAAATAGAGATCGAGAATTTTAATGGACAATTTTTTCAGCTGTGGAAGCTCAAGATGGAAGATCTATTGGTGGAAAAATATCAGTGGATCACGGTAGATCCAGGTACTACAACTACAGGAACTTCAACAGATGACTGGAAAAAGTTGGATCGGAAGGCGAAGAGCACAATCCGACTGTTTCTCTCATATTCAGTATTACTGAATGTGTTAGAGGAAGCTACAACCAAGGATTTATGGGATAAGTTGGGGAAGTTGTATCAGTCTAAATCCCTAGTAAATAAACTATTCCGGAGAAAGAAGTTGTATAACTTGAGGATGAGAGATGGAGACTCGGTGGCAGAGTATTTGAATGCTTTCAATACTGTGGTAAGTCAGTTAGTATCTCTTGAGATTAAAATTTTATATGAATATAAGTGTATCAGTTTACTGTGTTCTTTACCAGACTCATGGGATAGTCTGGTTGTGACCATAGGTAGTAATAAAACTGCTTTGAAGTTTGATGAAGTGGTCTCATCCTTGTTGTTGGAGGAAATGAGATGGAAGAATATGGAAGGCCAGAGCACAGACACATTATTTGCAAGAGGACACTCCTAGGAGAGAAATATATCTAAGTTCTCAAGTGGGAGATCTAAGTATAAGGGTAGATCTAAATATCCTGGAAAGTTTGTAAAGGTATGTTAGAGATGTGGAAAAGAAGGGAACTACAAGAAGCAGTGTAGATCCAAAGTTGAGAAAAAAGAAGGGATCTGAATAATCTCCTTCTACATAAGAAAATACCTCCAAGGAAGAAGGAGGGGATTTGTACTTGGCTTCTTCAAATACACATGCAGATCATGAGGCATGGTTGGTTGACTCAATTGCATTCTTTCATATGACTCCCCACAGGGAGTGGTTATGTGAATATGAAAGGTATGATGGAGGTAATGTTTTCTTAGGTGATGAATCAACAAACAGAATCATAGCTCAAGGAAACGTCAAGTTGAGGCTCATATATGGAAGGATTATAACACTACCTGGTGTTCTGCACATCCCAGGATTGGATAGAAATTTGATTTATGTAAGCAAAATGGACAATGCAGGGGTAAAAAAAATATTTGAAAAGGAAACCTGCAGGATGTTTCGAGGAGCAATGGTGTTGTTGAAGGGAGTTCAGTTTAGAACTCTATATAAGCTGCAAGGAAGCACTATGAGTGATGGGTGTAATAGTTCCATTGTTCCTGATATTGGAGTTGAATAAGAAATAACTCCTACAGTCTCTAGAGAAAAGGTTATGTTGTGGCATGAAAGACTGGGGCATATCAGAGAGAAGGGTCTTCGACTACTACACAGTAAAGGTATGGTTGAATTTATGTCTAACTTATCTCTGGATTTTGATTTATGTGAACTTTGTGTATATGGGAAGCAGAATCGGGTAAGATTCCCCTTTGTTGCAACGAGGGAAGAAGGAATTTTACAGCTAGTCCACAGTGATGTTTTTGGACCTGTGACGGTCCCATCATTGGGAAAATATGTGTACTATGTTTCATTTATAGATGAATTCTCGAGGAATACTTGGATATATTTCCTCAGGAATAAATCTAAAGTCTTTGACAGGTTTAAAGAGTTCAAGGCTTTTGTTGAGAATCAAACTGAGAAAATAATTAAGGTGTTGAGGACAGATAATGAAGAAGAGTTATGCGGGAATGAATTTGAATAATTCTGTAAGAAGTGCAATATATCAAGGAAAAAGGCTACTCCATATACACCTCATCAGAATGGAGTTTTATAAAGGATGAACAAGACCTTGATGGAAAAATCAAGGTGCATGTTCAATGGTGCCGAGTTAGGGAAAGAATTATGGGCAAAGGCAGTGGGTATTGCATGTTACCTCGTCAACAGATCACCCTCATCAGCATTGGATGACAAGACTCCACAAGAGGTATGGACTCATAAAAATCCTTCTCTCACACATCTCAAGGTATTTGGTTGTGATGCATATGTTCATGTTCCAAAGGAAAACATGAGTAAGCTAGATAAGAAGGCTGAAAAGTGTATCTTTATTGGACATAAAGATGGTCTCAAAGGTTATAAGATTTGGAACCCAAAAACTAAGAAGGTAGTGTATAGACGAGATGTGGTATTTAGAGAAATGAAGGATGTTGTTAAACAGGAAGTCCTACCAAGTAAGGAAGAACCATATAAAATAGAGTTTGATTTAAAGGATGATGAATCAGACTCTATAGAAGAAAAAGAATCAGAAGAAGAAGATCATCATACTTCAGTATTGAGAAGATCGGTTCGAGAAAGAAGACTACCAGAAAGGTATACTCGATCAGATTTTCGTTCAAAATTTGCTTTATCTATTACTGATAATGATCCTAGAATTGCCAGGGAGGCAGTGGATTCAGAGCATGGAAATCTCTGGAAAAAGGCCATGGACAAAGAAATGGCATCCTTGGATAAGAATGAGTCTTGGGATCTAGTGGAGTTGCCGACTAGAAGAAATCCCATTTGAAGAAAATGGGTATTTAAAAAGAAGTTGAATGCATAAGAAAAAGTGGAGAAATACAAAGCTCGGTCAGTAGAAAAGGGTTATTCTCAGGTTGAGGGACTTGATTTTGGTGAGATTTTTTCTCATGTTGCCAAGTTAACCTCTATAAGATTTATGTTATCTATTGTTGTTGCATTTGATTTTGAAGTAGAACAGATGGATGTGAAGACAACATTCCTACATGGGGATATGGAAGAAGAAATCTATATGAAACATCCAGAAGGATTTGTTGTGAAGGGAAAGAAGGAGTTGGTATGCAAGTTGAAAAAGTCCTTGTATGGTTTAAAACAATCACCAAGGATGTGGTATCAAAAATTTGATACTTATATGTTGGGACTTGGTTTGTATTTTAAATTAATTGGTGATCATTTGATTTATTTGGTCTTGTATGTGGATGACATGTTGTTGATAGGAAACAACAAGGAGATTATCCAGGATGTGAAAACTCAATTGTCCTCTAAATTTGACATGAAGGATCTCGGTACTTTAAATTTCATTTTGGGCATGCAAATTAAAAGAGGTCAGAAAAGGAGGAAACTCTAGTTAAATTAGAGAAAATGTGTCGATACAATATTGCATAGGTTTAATATGTAGGAATGTAAACCGGTCAAGGTTCTTATTCATGTTGGTGTAAAGTTATCTACGGATCAGTGTCCCAAGACACAGGAAGAGGAGGAGGACATGTCTTGCGTTCCATATGCGACTGCATTTGGCAGTTTGATGTATGAAATGGTATGTACTAGACCGTACATTGCACATGCAATGGGAGTTTTGAGCAGGTATATGTCAAAACCAGGGAAGGAGCATTGAACAACAGTAAAATGGGTTTTCAGGTATTTTTTTGGCACTGCTAGCTATGGATTTTGCTACCAAGGAAGACCAGGATTGGACAGGGTGTTAGATATACATGGCTTTGTGGATGCATATTGGGCTGGAGATCTGGATCATAGGAGATCTACTAGTGGGTATGTGTTTAACCTATTTGGAGGAGCAATAAGTTGGATGAGAAAAATACAGGTTGTAGTGGCATTTTCAACTACAAAAGTTGAATACATGGAAACCACTCATGCAAGTAAGGAAGCAGTATGGTTACAAATATTGTGTTCAAGTATTGCGTTGGTACAACGAGATGTAAGGATAGATTGTGACAAACAGAGTGTGATTTTTATAGCGAAGAACCTGACTTATCATTCAAAGACAAAGCATATTGATATTCAATATCACTTTGTGAGAGACATAGTTGAAGAAAAGAAAGTATTGCTAATGAAGGTGGACACTTTGAAGAATGTTGCAGATTCATTAACAAAATCTGTGAGCACTGAGAAGTTCTCTTGGTGTAGAGGATCCATTAGCATTGTTTCCCTTGATTGTTGACTATGTAACCATGTAACCCCCTGTATGAAAAGTAAACAACAAGTGGTAGAATGTTGGGTATGTGTTATATTCTTTGCATGAGGAGTAGTGTCGCATTTTTTCCTCTTTTTTCGTGTTGCCTCGATTTTCATGTCCATTGTTGGGCAGTTTTTCAACACATGGTTTTTTGCTAATGGTTTTCTATTTCCAGTTAAGGAATTAGGGTTGTTGACTAATACAGGTCGTTGGATTAGGGTTTTGGATGTCATTGGCTCCTATATGTATATTGTATTGTAAACAATGTATCAATATGAATGAATATAGAATATGTTGGTTTTCCCGGTTTGGGTTTCCATGGGAAAAATCTCTGTGTAATGTGTGTATTTGCCATTGTATCGTTTCTATTATTTTACTAAAAATATGTTTGCAGTAAATATTGTACAAGGTTAAAATATACACTAAGTGCATAAAAAATTTTGGTGACTCGGAGATCATTATGAGACAAGTTAAAAATTCAATTGATTGTCATTAACCTCATTTTAAAAATTACCATCATGAAGGATGGAATTTGATTGATAAATTTGATGCAGCCAACATAATTTACATTCCTCGAATTCAAAATTCATAAGCAAATGTTTTGGCCAACATTGTTGGGTATGTGTTATATTATTTGCACGATTAGCTCCACGTGTTGTATGTTGTGTTGGACACATTGGGAGGCTCACATGGGGGGCAGTAGACCCCCCTGTTTCCAAGGGCTCGGGGGGCAAAGCCCCTGGAAAAAAAAAGTTGGGTTGCTTTTGGGCAATTTTTTGCCAATGGTTTTTTAGCCCATTGTATTGTAATTCCAGTTAAGGAATCTAATCTGGGTTTACGGATTAAGGTTTTGGATGTCGTGGAACCATAGATATTGTATTGTAAATGGTGAAGTTAATACAATGAGAGTTAGAGGTGTGACTCTAAACATTTTTTTGTTTTCCTGATTAAGGCTTTCCAGGGAAATTTCTAAGTACTATGTGTGAATGTTATTGTTTTATTTTTGTTTTATAAAGAATTTGTGTGTGCATTTCTATATTGTAAAGGTTTAAAACCTACAAACACCAATTATTGTTTGGGTCTTGAAAATAATTCATTATTGATAAACTTTTTGTTGAATTGATTTTCAAACCTTTTGTTCCAAATAACATCATTGATTGGAGAGTTTTTAATGATGATCATTGAATTATTGACTTCCATGTGAAGGAACTTTTCAAATTCTACAATTGATGATGAAGAGAGTTCTAAAGCATTGGATAATCGAAAAGATCAAATGAAAAATATGAAATTCAATGTCATCCCCAAGAATGTAATTACTTTGGAAAAACTTGTTGATCAACAAGGTCAATTTAAGATGCCTACAAGTGTTGAAACACGTATTTTTTCATGTAGTATGAAGTGGTGTATCTAGGAATAGAATAGGACCCTAAAAATGTAAACGTTGGTTCATGTTGTACAAAAGTGGAAAGACAAGAATACATCAAATTGTTTAATAGTGTAGAGATGTATTTGCTTGGACCTATGAAGATATGAAGACATACAACACTAAAATCATACAACATATTATCCCAATGAAGAAAGAAGCAAAAATTTTCAATAGAAACTTCAAAAGATGTATCCTACCCTAGAACCTTTAGTGCAAAAAGAATTAAAGAAGTTACATGATACTAAAATTCTCTTTCTTATTCACCATTTCACATGGGTGACTAATTTGGTGCCATTTCATTAAAAGAATGGAGAAATAAGACTTTGTGTCAATTTCGGATATATGAATCGAACATCTAAGAAAGATAATTATATAGTTCCTCCAATGGAACAAATTATTCAATTAGTTTCTAGTTCTAAAATGCTTTCTTTTTTGGATGGATTTTATGGTTATAATCAAGTATTAGTGTCGAAGCAGGATAGATTGAAAACTACTTTCCAAACTAAATGGAGAATATTTGCATATAAAAGAAAAAAAATTGGTCTTATCAATGCAAGAGCATCATTCCAAACAAAAATGGATATTTCCTTCAAAGGATTAATTAATCAAAGTGTCATTGTCTAGTTAGATGATGTCACTATTTATTCAAAGAAGCATTCTAGTCACTTGCATAATCTCAAATAGATTTTTGAGAGATGTAAAAATTGTGGAATATCACCAAATCCTAAGAAAAGTATCTTTGCATTCGTTGAAGGAAAGTTGCTTGGGCATGTGATATTGAAAGATGGTATATTGATAGATCCTAAAAGAACTAAAGCCTTCATACAAATTTCCCCACCTCATAACAAAAAAAATCTATGCAAACCTTCTTTTGGAAAATTAATTTGTTGATGGGGTTTGTATCTAATTTCATGGAAATTATCAAACCTTTGCTAAAAATGATAAATAAGGATGCATAATTTAAATAGGGTCTAATGGAAAAGGAATCTTTCAAAAAGGTAAAAGACGTTATCACTGCCAATCCAGCTTTACACAATCCTAGTTTTGAAAAGGATTTCTTTTTGTATGCATTTTCTTCATATCATTCTCTTGTCATTGTACTTACTCAAAGGGACATGGAAGGAAATGAATTTCCTATATCATTCATGAGAACATATTTGCAAGGAGATGAATTGAACTATATAGCAGATAACAAACACACTTATGTTGTGGTTAAGGTTGTAAAACAATTCAGACATTACATTCTTAAAAACCACACCAAATTTATTGTCCCTCATCCAACTGTAAGACCATTGTTTACACAACAAGTACTTGGGGAAAGGAGGGGTAATTTGATGATATCAATTTAGGAATATGATCTTTAAAGAAAACCTACTATGATCAAAAAGGGGTAGGGACTTTTTAAATTATTTATTGAAGCACATGATCATATTTAGAAAGAAGAAGGTTTGGAAAATGAATGTGTTGCCCAAAGTAATGAAGTCCTATACATCCCAACCAATACTGATCCATGGTATTGTGAAATGAATTATTATTTACATCATGGATCAAGTCCCACTTATTTGGATTCATAGAAAGAATAAAGGCTGAAATATGCTCAATATCAATTGATTTATGGGGTTCTATTGATATGTTTAGAAGTAGTTGATACTAAAAAAAGGCGGACAAACTTACATGTTGGACTAGCTAGTGGACACTTTTCAGAAGAAATTACAACTCATGAAAATATTAAGAGACTATTACTATTGGCCCACATTATTTAGGAATGTGCAATCATATTTCAAAAGATGAAAAATTTGTCAAATATGTGTCAGAAGTGAAAAAAAAGGTAGCAATACCTCTGTAGTTGGTTACCATCGAAGAACATTTTCAACAATGGAGGTTATATATCATTGGAGAGATCAATCCAACTCATCCAAACAACACAAGGATATTCTTATTGCCATGGATTACTTCACTAGGTGAGTTGAAGTTGTACCACTAACTTAGGTAAATGAAAATGTTGTAATTTAGTTCATGGAATAACATCTAATTACTAGGTTTGGTGTCATTTCTATGTTGGTTTTTTATAATTCCACATATATTTCATCATTAAAATTGATTAAGTTTGTCTCGGAAAAGGTGATCATTTTACTATATTCATCTAATTATTATCCTTAGGGGAATGGTGTGCTAAATATACTAAAAATATAATTTGAATTCTAAAGAAAACTATTATTAATCATCGCAAAAAACTAGCACAATGCATTTTTTATTTCTCTATGAGCAAACCAAGTCACGCCTAAGGTTACCCTTGTAAATCCTCCTTTTTCCTTAGTTTATGGTAAGGAAGCCATTCTCCATTCAAATATTTTTCTGCCTTCCTTACAACTTTCTCAATTACCATCTTGGGGATGAAATTCTCCAACCATTCAATATCAAATTGATATTCTGCTAAAATTAGAAGAGGAGAGAGAGAAAGACAAATGATTTTTTTTTTCTCATCAACAAATTGTTAAACAAAGGCTTGACAAGATTTCATATGGTGACAAATATTTCCAAGTGGGAGATCTAGTGTTGAAATGGGACAAGTTGAGTGGACCTAAAGGTAAACATATGAAGTTGCAACAAATTTCACTAGGACCAGTTTAGGTTGCAGAAATGATTGGCGTTGGCGCATATATATTGCAAAGCATGGGGGGAGAACTAGAACTTCTCCCTATCAATGACCATATTTTGAAATGGTACTTCAGTTAGTTGCCATTAAGGTAACTAGATCGTATATAGTAGATTAATTTTGTTTAGCTGTTTTTTTTGTATTTAGCCATTTCAATTTCAAATTTCGTTGTCATTTTGAATTTACTTTCATAACATTAGTTTTGAGTTTTATTTTCTACATTCTTTGATTTATTTTTTGTGAAGTTTTTTAGAAGTTGACCTGCACATATCATGGTCAGTTTACCATTGATGTCATGCATTTTCCAGTTGAGCCTCATGAATCATAAGTGCATTTTTTTGAGTTTAGTGAATTCATAATATATTATTCAACCATCACTAAGACATAAGAGTTATCAATAGAGCATTGTTAAGGATATTTGAAACAATCATAATAGTGGTGGAATTAAGAGCTTTCAAAAGGTTAACTTCTTAGAGACCCTACAACCTTAACTATGAGTGATGGAGTAGCTCTCTAAAGTACTCCATCCATTCACACTAAATAAACTACCATGTGTAAGATGATTGGTCATATATTCAGGGTTGAATATTTACAGAGAATATTTTTATCACTCGAGCATGGCTAATCCTTCCCTAAAAATAGTTATCATCCCTATAAGCTTGTAAAGGAGAAATTTTCCCTCATCCTCCATTGATAAAGTAAATCTAAAATTGGTAAAGGATTGGTTAAGGAAATTTAGCACACATTTAGGGACATGCAGATATATCTGACAAGGATATGGACATTTGCTAGCAATGGAGCAAGGCCTATGATATTGGTGTGACTCCACCATGGTTATGGATGCTCATGACCAATGGAGAAACACTACAAGTATGTAAAAAAACTTGTATATAGAAATATTTTAACCCTATCTTAACAAACCCTATCATCGTAACCATAACCTAAAACTTCAGGTTATGCTATAAAGAAATGAACTTCAGTAAAATACATCCTTCAATTTTGTTGGTGAATTGCTACAATTATGGAATTGGTCTATATGATAATATATTCTAAGGAAGAAATTGGGGACCCTTATTTTTTGAAAAATAAGGCATCTTAATTTAAAAATGAAATCTTTTAGTTTTAGTGCATGTATAGATGGTAAATAATAGAGAATTCTTGGCTCAAACCAATATGCCACCATTTTTTGAGGCCTCAACAATCCCCCAAGTTTTTTGAACTTGGGTCCCCCCTTTTTCTAAAATCTTGTGAAAAAATGAAAGCCCTGCTTTGAATGTGTCTAAACTTATGGCCTAATTATTTCCTAAAGCATGATTTCTTATGCAACTTACTCATTTTTGCATTATGTTTGAATCTCCCTTTATTGTGCCTATTCACTTATTTGGATAAACTTTCCCTTCAAAAATGCTCTTCAATTTGTTTCAAGATTTGGGCTAATTAAAATTAATCTTTTGAGTATCTATGATATGTTATCTAAGCGATTTCAAACATCAACGTTTCATATTCTATCGATACTATCAAAAGTTTTTCACCATCAATATTTGTATTTCTTCATATGCATTATCAAAGTCTTTTCCCACACAATATTTTATTTCATTTCGATGGTCCATCAAAGTACTTTGAAAATCAATATTTATGACCCATCAAACATTATTGAATCTTTTCCAATATTCCATCTTTTCAATCCTTCAAATAGTACATTGGATCCTTTTCTAATTTCTAAGTCTTCACTTTCTTTTGAGATGCATGATGGTATATTAGAATTAATATTAAGTTCAAATTTCCCTTCCCTTCTAATATTGCATCAATGCCTTTCCACAGTTCCTATCGCAATCATTACTTCAATATTTTCAATGGTCTTTTGGAGTATTTCATAAAATAAACTTTTCATTTTGCTTCAATACTATTAAAAACTTTTAGCAAATCAATTTTTGGTTTTTCTCTGATACTATCGAAGAATGTTCAAACATTGATCTTGTTGTTTACTCCAATACTATAAAAAAGTTCTTTCAAGGCTTTTTTTTTCTCCTATACCATCAAAGACCATTGTAAGATGAATATGTATTTTTTCTTCGATACCAATAGAGGCTATTCCAACATCAATATTTTATTGTCCCCTAACAATATTGAAAGGTATTGGAATATTAATCATTTTGACACTTTCAATGGTCCAGTTATTTCAAATGCTAAGCAATTAAAACCATACATTATTGCATTGCTAGTTTGTACCTTCTGATTTGTCATGCCCAATCATCATTAGTTCTCGCAAGATCCAAATATCGATATCATATTTGAATTTATTAGTGGTATGTGTGACCATTTTAAACTAGTGAACTATTTTACACTTTGATTATTTTGTGTTTACAATTCAATTCAGAGGAGAGCTCTAGCTTGTTTTGGAGTGCACTTGTCCTTGTTGGGATTATCAATTGTCTATGTTGCTCTTGTACTAGTTTCTTTGTTTCACTAACTAGGTGATTTAACTTATATATTTGCTTCAAATTATGCATTTTCATGCATTGGTTTTAGCTTTTGTTCCACGTTCCTTGCATTTAGGAGTTAGATTGGGACTATCTTGTCATCATTATTGATCATTATTGCTCCTCGGTACTTCTAATGTTCAATCATTACAATTACAATTGAGAGATTCACAACTCAATCATTAATTAATGAACCATGATCATGACATCCTAAACTTTGTGCATGATTTTCCAATCAAAATTTAAGCTTAGGCCCTAGTTGGAACCAAGGATATTGATTTTTTGAAGCAAAATCAAGTTTGGTTACTAGTCCTATTGATTATTATTGATAAACATATAAAATAAATGTTTGTTTTATTTATAGTTTCATAAATAAATGTATGGTTGTTATTCTTTTTTCAGATCTTAAGCATTTTCATGATAATCCAAGAGGAAGGAATCAAATTTTATCAGAAACGTCGTTTATTTCATATTATAAGTGAGTAGTTTTAATTTTTTTTATTGTTTGATTAGTTTTCTAGGATTGTCTACATGCCTCCAAAAATGAAAAATCTCAAGCCTCAAAAGAAAGATAAATCCCAGTGGAGGAGGATATAATACCTGTAGAAGAAACTCCTACATAGCCTAGGAGGGAGATTTACTCTGATACTTGAAATAACCTAGGGTTAGCAAATTTCCCAAAATAGTCAGAATTGTTTCAAATATTAAGGGATGAGAGATACCCTCTATTGCCTATATTGGTATACCAAGTTGTTGATGATGAAAAAAACGAAGAGGTGTACCCAAATATCAAGAAATTACATTTACATAATACAACTACAAGGTTAACTATGTTGCCTTATGCATAGGTAATTTATTGGAACATCGAGCATGTTAGATTGGAGGAAAGAACAATGGTTATTGACAGAGGACATTGCATTGCATCTTTTATTCCAAGTGAATTACACAAATATTATAAATTTTTTGAGCTTAAGGTATAGATGACATAAAAATGGGAAGTAGGATTTAACATGGATTGCCACAAGGTGCTTGAGAAATGGTGGATTAAAGGTAATCATTTTATATCGTGTAATAATGGAATCTATCCTTCCAAAAGCTTATACATCTATGTTGTATCCTTCACTAGTAGGATATATGGGGAAAAAGATGCTTAACACTTTGAAGTTTCTTGGGTGCCTTTCATGTACACTACTTTCAAAAAAGGAACAATGTTTAAGTAGGAAAATATTCTATATTCACACAACTTGATGAAGGATTTGTTTAGATTCAGGTTTGTTGATATGATTCACTCGTAGTTTTTTATGTGTCTTACTAGCTATTAGATATCATTTATGCAAGAAATGTGTTTATAAGGATGGGCTAGTCTTGGATTCCAACATAATCCCTGACACACGCTTATTGTCATATTTTATGGAGACATAAATACATAAGGAACTTCACTCAAATGCGTGAAAGTTTATTTTCTCAATTTTATGAACTTATTTTCGATGAACCAACACCAAAATTGATTGATGATGTTATGGAAATGTTAAGTGAGATAGGTGATTGGTACAATGATGAGAATTGGACCTAATTTAAAATTTATGTGGAAACAAATCCACCAAATCTATTTCCTAAATTTTTCCTAGATAAGATAGTAATCATGGAGATTGCTTATTAAAAAATATTTCATGGTTTAATGCATCTTTAAGTAAATCTCACAAGAAATATTCTCCTATATATCCTATATATACTATCCACATTGGAATGTGTGGTATAAACAATTAAAGTTTACAGAAATGGAGGCTCGTGCCATACAAGAGTACAATTATAGAGACGGTAGATTTGAGAGGTATGATCTAAAGTCAATAGTGGAGAAGCATGGTAAAGAAGTAGATATTAATTATCCTTATGTCATGAATATTGGGATGAAGAAAAAGAAATGGTGAGTATGAAATCTTTTAAAGAATTATAGTAGAGGAGATTGCAAGGGGACCATCAAAGATCATTATTACAGAGGATAGAAGAAGAAAACAAGATGAAAGAAGATGCTAGGAAATATTAAGAGGAATATATGAAGGAAGCTACTAACAAAGTTGAAGAGTTGGAAGCCAAAAAGAAAGATGAGGTAGAGAAGTTGCAACAAGAGATTGATTTGTTGAAAATGAAGCTAAGGTAAGAATTTCTAATGAACTTGCAAATAAAGAGAAGGCAGATGTTGAAGAAAAATTAGAAGAAGAAGAGAAAAGAATGAATATGAAGAGAAAATAAAGAAGGTTGAGGAAGATGCCAAAGATGAAAGATTGAATAAAAGACAATATGTGAAGCTAAGAAGTATAAGTGTAGTCATTGGATAAGGACCAAATGAGGAAGTCTATACTCCTTAATTTTTTACAAGAATTATTGTGTCTAAGTAGATCACTAGTGGAGATATGCCCAGACCCACACTTATGGTTGACTTAGAAAATTTTACATTTGATAATAAAACCAAACAAATAGTTAGGAAGTCACATAAGAGAAGGATAATCACTATAGATAAAGTGATAGTGTTGACTTCAAAATCAATTGTATATAATGCTAAAGACACCAATCTGGAATATTTGGCCTTTACTAGATTGAATTTTTATGAAGTCACTATGGGTAAAGTTGGAAAAATAGCTAAGAAGATGAAGGCACATTAAGAGAAGTAGCCAAGATATAAAATGAGGTAAATTATTATCACTCAAATATGTGTGATCTTGAAATTTTTATTAAAAATTATCTAGAAATTCAAGATAGGCTAAATGTCACTCAGAGAAATATTTATAAATAATCCTAGATATTTCTAAAACAGACCGATACTATGATGGATTTGAAACAACATATATAGGCATGGAAAATTACACAAGAGAAAGTGAAACTACAATTTGACTCTGCCAAATGGTGGTAGAATTATCTTCGAATATTTTCTCCAAAGGTACCTTACATGAGTGAGGATGAAATTATTGGCATTGGTTTTAGTCTTGACTATTGGAAAGATTTGGATCAAAGAGATTAGGAAAACATTCAATCAAATATAGTTGGTGCTACTTAAGTGTGGCAACTTATAAAAAGGGTAGTGTCTAAATGTGATTTTCCTTCTTTTGGTTGCATTGATGATTTCATTCCATAGGATTAAGTGACAAAGACATTAAAATATACCATTATTAAGGAAAGGAACAAACTTCATTTTATCCACATGATTACCATTGATATATTGAAGGATTACATGGACGTTCCAACAAGATGGATCACAATGCTTAAGTCCACTTTACCTGAAGTAAAAAATCACATCGATAAATTGAAGAGGAACCTTGGCCTACTCAAGGTTCCACTGGATCAACATCGATTTCCCCAATATGACTATGCCAATGATACTTTTGAGTCTTGGAAAACCTATATTGAAAAGGAGAAGGTGAAAGAACAACAATCGACTAGTCACATCGGAAGTCCAGGGCATTGAGGAATGAATCAATTTAGTTTTTGTGTATGTTCTTTTATTGTGTAAATAGAATATATACAAAAAGAATGTGATTTTTGGATTGAACATTATGAAACTATTTTCATGGTTGTTAATTGAGAACCTTGTTGGCCAATTCTTTTTGGAAATCAGTTCCAATGTATGTGTTATAGCTGAGACTATTATTTCTTTCATTTGTTTTGGAACCCTTGTAAGATCTAATTTGTATGCTATAGACTAATCTCATGTTTCTTATCATATATTGATTGTTCTTAAAAATGATGCCAACAAATGGATATGAGATCATGGTTTCTTGTTTAAACAATAGGATAACCTTTGTTTACATTGAACTATCTCAAATATGTGCGTATATAATTAGTAAACTATTTTTTGTTTATTCATATATATATTTCACTTGATCACACATCTATTTATTTGTCCTTTCTCCTAGCTAGGAAATTTTAGTCTAGAACTTCATTTTCATATTGCATAATAGTTTTAGAATTAGAATTCTCTTAAACATTCATAAAACATTAATGGTAGTTGGGCTAGAAATCAAGGAGTTCCCTATTCTAAATGGAGTAAATTCTAATTGGGACTTTTCTTCAAGGTGAAATTCAATAGTTGACAAAGGGAATTTATGCACATCAACATAATGACTTGAAAAAGAATAATATATATTATGAACACTATAAAGAGGATGGTCACAGCAAGGACCATTGTTGACATTGCATCCTAAACTTATTTCCAAGAGTTGGACTAGAGGGAAATTATTGAAAGTTTAGAAAGTATAAGGCAAAGACATAGAAAAAGAATCAAATGTTGATGATGGAGTTTTTTTTATGGCTTAGTTAAAGATTGATGATGTCAGAGAGGGTGATATTGCTAAGAAGAAATACCCATTTGGAGTGAGAAAATCAATCTATGTTTCTAAGCAAAGATCCTTGGACACAATGTGGAAAAGGTGTTGAGCACACACTTATACTAAGAGTGGGACATGAATCAGTATAAGAAATTTTTTTTCTCTTTCAAACATTCATAAACCATAAGAAAACAATCACATATAGATCTATTAACTACAAAACATGGAACACAAGATTTACGTGGAAACCCTTTCGAAGAGAAAACCACAAAACTTCTCTTTATAATTTTTGTAGGCACCAGTCTACTGTTACAAATATTTGTAGGCACAAACCTACTAGAGACACCAATTCCCACTAGTAAAAACCCTGGTAGGCACAAAAATACTCTTACAAATCTTCATAGACACCAATCTACTAGAGACACCAATCCCCACTGCTAAGCACCAACTTAGCAAGAGACATTAATCTCTATGTTTGAGCGACACCAACCTTTAATTTAAAATTTATTCTTTAGTACATATAATGATACAAATTTAGGAGTGGAACAATAAACACAGAGATATGAATAACAACACAAATATCCAGTGAACAATATCTTCTATTGAATAAATGAAATAGGATGAAACTATAAAACTGCAGAACTGAAACACTTGCTCGAATGGTGGTAGTTATCTCTGAGAAGAGTTGTGGCTACTACGCGCATCCGTCTGAGTAGAATGATTGCAATGAGGCTCCAGAGGACATTTTGATATTACTCGCCAAAACCCTAGACATCCAAAAACCTAACCCTAGGAGGTGAAACACCAAAAGTCATGTGGGCCCCTATGGGTAAGTTGGTACCTCAACTTCCCGAGGTCATAAATTTTTCATATGACCTCTGTTTTAGGCGTGTGATAGCCCGTTGGAAAGGTATTTTAGAGAGATACACATTACATAATCAAAAATCGACTCATTCTACAGTATGACTATGGCGAGCCAAAAAAAAAATTGTTTAGGGCTCCAAAACGGCCCTGGAAGTACATCAAGATGTGTTGACAAATAAAACATACAAAATAATCCAGTTGGATTAGGTGAGAGGCCACCAGTATCCACCTGGAAGATGTGTAGGGCTTCAGACATCCACAAAAGTGTAGAACCCACAATTACAAAGAAGTATAGAACAACATGTTGAACTAGAAACAAACAAGAGGAGCCAGTTGGAATAGGTGGGTGGCCACCAATATCCATCTGGATCAATCATACCCCCTTAGGAAGAAATGGTATCCATTGCATTGAGTTCCCCCATTAGGTGAGGAAAATTCTGTTGGATTTGGCCCTGGGTGAGCCACTTTCCTTGGTGTAGGAGCTACCCTACCTTGACAACCCGATAAAGTTGGATCCTCAGCTAGCGAGTGCCCTTGACCTATGTGTCCACTATTTGATCAGTAGATGCTTGTTCCATGCAGTCAGGGTTGAGAAATGTTGGTTTCAGTTGTTCTTCAATCTCCGAGGTGTCCAATAATGGTGGAAAATATGGCCGAAGGAGGTCCACATTGAACACTAGGTGTAGGACAAGGAAGGGTGGAGTGTTGATCTCAAAAGCATTGCTACCCACAGCCTTGGTGATAGTGTAAGGTCCATAGCGAAGTGGGTGGAGCTTTCGATGGATCCCTTTGAGATGATCCTTCTGTAAATGTAACCAGAATTTGTCTCCAACCTGAAATTGGTGCGATACCTTGTGTTGATCATGGCGCTACTTGTACTTAGCATTACATTTCTGCAAAATATCTTGGACCTGTTGGCGGATGTGTTGAATCCAGTCAATGAATCCGGTGGCTTTGTCGGTCTCAGAATGAACATGGGAAGAGTCTATATGTGTGGTGGAAAGAGGTAGTGCAACATCAATGGGACCCAAGGGTTGGAATCCCAGCCCCACCTAAAATGGGATATGGCCGATGGAGATATGGAGAGCCTTGTTGTAACTGTGTTGAACATAGGGGAGACTCTCATCCCATGTACATGGATTCTTATATTTGTACATGTGCACAATCATACGATTGACGACCTCTATTTGGCCATCTATTTGGGGTTGGAAAGTAGTGGATTTAGTGAGCTTGGTGTTTAACAATGACCAGAGACTCGACCAAAATGTGTTGAGGAACCTGTTGTCCCGATCGAAGATGATGGTCTGTGTTATCCCAAAATGGACCCACACTCATTCAAATAAGAGCTTGTAAATATCTACCACTATGATATTATTCTTGTAGGATGTGAGGATGGCCATCTTTGAAAAGCGATCAATGACCACAAATATGCAGTCATTTCCTTTCTTGGTGGATGGAAGGCCAGACATGTAATCCATTGAGATGGATTCTGAAGGCTTCTCGGGAGTAGGAAGAGGGGTGTGTAAGTCTTGGTTCTTGATGGATGGCTTGGCAATGGCACAGGCAGTGAAAGATCTGATATACTTGCTGACCTCCTGTCGAAGTTTTGCCAATAAAATTGTTTCTGAAGAGCAACCATAGGTTTCTCCACACCAAAATGTCCTACCATCCGACTATAGTGGGCTTCCCAAATAAGCTTTGCACGCTCTCTTGTAGGAACACAGAGATGGACCAGATGGCATAATATTTTGTCCTGAATGTGAAAATCAGTGACAGTCGCACATGTACCCAAGAGTTGATAGGTGGTGGAAAAGTCTAGATCTTACTAATAAAGTTGGGGCCACTCAGATGCCTCATGTCCACGGGAATAGAGCACAGTGATGAGTGCAGCCACAGAATATTGATTGAGCCAGTCAGTGACACGATTTGAGATCCATGTCTTATACTTGATGTTGAGATGGAATTGTTGCAGGTAGGTGGACCACTTCTGATGGCTTCTGATCCCTGTGTTTGTATGAACTGCAGATGCTTGTGATCAGTGTGGATGATCATCTCCTTTCCCAGAATGCAATGTTTCCATTGATGACATGATTGTACAATGGAATACATTTCCTTATCATAGGTGGGGTATTTCCAGACAATATCTAAGAGTGTCTCACTATGGTATGTCATCGAATAACTATGTTGAGTGATAATTGCTCCTACAACATAGTTAGATGCATCAGTCTCAATCTTGAATGATTGTTGTAGATCGGATAAGGAGAGGACTGGAGTTGAGCACAAGTGATGCTTCAGATAATTGAATGCTCGTTGTTGTTCATTCTCCCACAAAAAAATTTCCCTACCACCTCCCTTGGTCACCTGGATGAGGGCCCATGCAATATGGGAGAATCCCAACATGAACCATTGATAGAAGTTGGCCATTCCCAAGAAGATCTGAAGCTAGATTAGTGTGGTCGATGATGGCCAGTCACGGATGACTTGGATATTAGTCGGATCAAAATATACCCCATGCTCATCAACAATGTAGCCCAAGTATTGGACCTTATTCATGCCAAAAGAGAATTTTTCCAAGTTTTCATATAGATTTTGTTGTCACATAGTGCTCAAAACCTATTGAATATGCCACATGTGCTCCTCCCAAGTTATGTTGAAGATGAGGATGTCATCCAAATATACCACCACAAAACAGTTGGTGAAGGGTCTCAATACATCATCCATCAACCTCATGAAAGTGGTCGGTGCATTTGTTAAGCCAAAGGTCATGACCAACCATTCAAATAGACCTTCTTTAGATTTGAAGGTTGTCTTCTATACATCAGTTGGTTCGATGGGAACCTAGTGGTAGCTAGACTTTAGGTCAATCTTGTTGAAGAAATTCCCCCCCTTGAGTTGGTTAAGAAGCTCATCAATCCTAGGAATTGGGTATCGATTCCTGACTGTGATTTTGTTTAAGGCTCTATAATCAATGCAGAGTTTCCAAGTCCTGTCCTTCTTCTGCACCAATACAATCGGGCTTCCGCAAGGGGAGGACATGGATATGATGTGCCCCTTTTGAAGAAACTCTTGGATCTGACGCATGATTTCATCATTTTCCATCAGTGAGCGACAATAGACTGGTTCATTAGGTAGAGGTGCACTGGGGGTCATATCGATTGGATGCTTGACTTAGTAGTGCATTGGTACCCTGGTGGGTAAGGAGAAGATGTTTTTGTATTCTTCCATGATCCCGTCCACTTTCTTCTGCTACAAAAAGAGGCTCTGTGTAGAGGCCACAGATATGGCGATGACCTTCTTCTTACTGTGAGCACGGATTGCAAATAAGAAAAACTTCTCAGTCTATGAAATGACCTTATTGCATTTCTTAGCAGAGATTAAAGAAATAGCGGTAGGTGGAGCTACCTCTGGTATCATGTACAATTGTCTACCCAAAGTAATAATAACATCGCGGGATCTAGACTCATACACATCATGACGCTTCCACAAATATGGTTGTCCTAAAAGAACATCACAAACTTCAAGGGGATAAATATCACACAATACCTCATCTTTGAAAGGTTTGATGTCGTAGGGAAGATTAAATTTTTGGATGACACAGACATATCTTCCTTGGTGAAGCTAGCCGATGGTGTAGGGTTGCAGGTGTAGTTTCGTTGGCAGGTCTAGCCGCTTGATGACCACTGTTGAAATCAGGTTCTTCTGACTATCGCTATTGACAATGAAATGAAGCAGATCCCCCTTTACCCACATCTGTTAGTGAAAGAGGCATTCCCCTTCCTCTGGTTCTTTTGGTTTTCTTGGCCAGACTTTGGTGGTAGTGACAGTGGCATTGGGTTCAACATCAATAATCCACTTCCCTCCTTTGGGATTTGATTCAAAATCAGAATCGGCCTTTGACTCGGAAACCTTCAACTCGGCCATGAGTGACTACTTGGAGCGACATTCTTCAGTGTTGTGCCAAGGGATTTTATGGTACTCACACCATTTTCTCTTGTCCTTCATCTTCTCATTTCCCTTCTTGTGTTGTGGTTTGGACTGGTTGTCCTGAGAGTGGCCATATTTGCTCTGTCCCTTTCTATGTGGGTCGGGGTTGCCTTTGCCCTGCTTCAGCTATGAGGAATTTGCAGATCCAAACTCTTGCCTCTTATTCTTAAATTTTTGCTCGATCTTGACATCATATCTATAAGCCGTACCCAATGAGGTGATGTCCAGAAACTCCATTTTTGTGTGAATGTATCTATGCAAACAAATGCGGTATTTTAGCACCATATGTCGCTCAGAGTCTTTGATTCTTGATTTGGTGCGTAGGGTATGGAAAATCTTGGTGAAATCTAGTACTTTTTGGTCCCTTTCTTGATGCAGGGTCGTCCATCTAGTGTACTAGTCCTCGTAGCTTCCAATAGGGTAGTATTGTTCTTTATTTACATCCCGAAAGGAATCCCATGTAGGGGCAACCAAAAATATTGCATATTTATCTATGACCCTTTGCTCAGAGTAAGTGTCCCACCATTCCTTAACATGGGGGGTGGCCTTGAGGAGTGAAAAAGTAATATTTTCCCTATCAAAAAAATTGTGGACTGAAAAATACCCTTAGAGAAGATTCAACCATTTATCTACAACATATTCATCTATGAGTTCTTCAAATAATGGAACATCAAAATTTACCTGTACCTTGAAGGGGTTGCATGGCCACTTGATGAATATGCTTCTCTTGTGGGAAATTGTCGAAGGATCTACGCAAAGTTGTCCATGATTTCGTTCCTTTGTCGCATAAGGGCTTCCTCAAGAAACATTTTAAAAGGATCTCATGCTCCATATTTTCATCTCCCATGGGTTTTTGTCGGGCTCGGTGTGCCTAATCTTTCAACGACTCGATTGGTTCGAGTCCCAACTTCTTGTACATGGATCTTGTTAGGGACATGCACGAAGAAAAATAAATGAAGAGAAGACCGCTCTGATACCATTGATCTGGATTTAGGAGTAGAACAAACTGATTAACAGACTGAATACAATAAACACATAGATATGAAGAACAACACAAATATCAAGTGAACAATATATTCTATTGAATAAATGAAATAAGCTGAAACTGTAAAACTGCAGAACTGAAACACTTGCTTGAATGGTGGTAGCTATCTCTGATAAGAGATGTGGCTTCTACGCACATCTGTCTGAGAAAAATGATTACAATGAGGCTCCAGAGGCCTTTTTGATATTACTCATGAATGCAAAAACCCTAGACATCCAAAAACCTAACCCTAGGAGATGAAATGTCAAAATTCATGAGGTCCCTTATGGGTAAGTTGGTACCTCAACTTCCTTGGTTCGTAACTTTTGCATACGACCTCCATTTTAGGCACGTGATAGCCCATTTGAAAGGTCTTTTAGAGAACTATACATTACGCTATCAAACTCTGACTTTGTCTACATTTTGACTATGGCGAGCCAAAAAAAACATTGTTTAGGGCTCCAAAATGACCCTGGAAGTACAAAAGGATGTGCTGACATGAAAAAATACAAAATAGTCCAGTTGTATTAGGTGACAGGCCACCATTATCCAACTAGAAGATGTGTAGGGATTCAAACAATCCCATAAGTGTAGAACCCACAATTACAAAGAAGTATAGAAGAACATGTTGAACTAAAACCGAGCAAGAGGGGCCAGTTGGAATAGGCGGGTGGCCACCAATATCCATCTGGATCATATAACTTCTTCAAAAGTTTATAACATTCACATTACCTCCACTAAATCTACTTTCTACTTATTCCTTCACTAGGTATGACCAAAATTTGAATTTCCAAATGGTAACTTACCCAAAGCTTCTTGTTTTTGAACTCTTCACAAGAAATAGTGTGTACAACATGCATTGTATCTAGTTTTGTAAATATAATTATGAAATTTTTACATGAGTTACTTTTATATGTCTCCTCAAATAACTAAAAATTTTCACAAACTAAAAATTCCTAGATAAAATGCCAAGATGACCTATTTGAAATTGATTTCAGCACCATTCAAAGACCCTAACTTCCATAGGGGATACCTAAAAAATTATAGCGAACCAAAGTTTGAAATTTTTACTTGAGGTACTTATGTATGTATCCTCAGATCCATGAAAATGTCACAGTTTGAAAATTTCCATAAAATAAGTTATAGAGAAAATTCCAAGATGACATGTTTGAAATTTATTTCAGGACCATTAAAAAATCCTAACTTCCACAAGGATATCAGAAAGTGTAGTTAACCAAAGTCTGAAATTTTTACCTGGGGTACTTTTGTCTGTCTCCTCAAATTCTTGAAAATTTCATAGTCTGAAAAGTCCCAGAAAAGAAGTTATAGAAAAAGTTCCAAACTGGCATGTTTGAAACTGATTTCGGGACCATTCAGAAACCCTAAATTCCACAAGAATATCTCAAAAAGTGTATCGAACCAAGGTCTGAAAATTTTCCACATGTACCCAGAGATCTCGCTTTTGTCTCCTTAAAATTTCATGATTTGAAACATCCCAGAAAACAAGGTATCATGAAAATGGCATAAAATTGATTTCCCAACTCTCCCCTTTTGGAATGATATTCAATATTTGCTCATCCACTTTTTCAAATGTTATTACATTTTCACCTGCACACTTTCTCTCAATATTTTATCTATTTATACTTTATCATAACCCTTCATGAAGGGACATGTTAATTCAAAAAGACATGACACCCATTAATTAAATAATTAATTCCCCTTTTTTTATTTCACTTTTCCAAATACCATGGGCAAATACATGGAAAAATATCATGGGCTTCCAAACCCATGGGTTTGAAACCACCAATTCACTTTTTAATTTTTCACATGCACCCCTTTTTTAATATACTTGTAAACCTATATATAAATAAATCTTGGAAATATTGTGTGTGTTTGTAAAGTCGTAATATGACATAAATGCCAGCATTAATCCTTTGACATCAATGACAATAATTCCAACAATCTACCCCTTTGTCATTGATGGAAATCCTACAATGAAACACATAGTCCACCAAGCATAGAAATAATTTTCCCTCTATCTGCAACTCTCCCCCTATCTACAATTCTCCCTCTTTGACATCAATGGCAAAGGGATGCTCCCCCTGAGCTTGTGCTTCTCCTTAATCACTAAGTGATGAGATATATATTACTCCCAATGGGATATTCAAATGTCTCCTTGGGAAATAGTTTTGTGAAAATATCCACAATCTGTTATTTGGTCACAATATATTCCAACTTGACTTTCTATTATTCTACTTGTTCTCTTAAGAAGTGATACTTGATTGGAATATGCTTTGTTTTTTAGTGCATAATAGGATTCTTTAAAATATTGTTTGCACTTGTCTTTTCATAAATCATTGATATTGGATGATCATATTATATCTTATTATCTCTCAATGTCTACTTCATCCAAAGAACTTGTGTGAAACATGGTGTTGCTACTATATACTCGACCTCTGCTATGGATAGAGAAACTAAAGGTTGTTTCTTGCTCAGCCAAGACACTAGATTGTTGCCCAGAAAGAATGTTCCTCCACTTGTACTTTTCCTATCATCAACATTTCCTATCAAATCCACACTTGTATATGTTGATAGAGTAAAATATTTACCTCTTGAGTACAAGTCCAAGGTGTCCTTTAGATATTTGAATATTATTTTACTACTTGCACATGAGTTTATTTTGGTGCAGATTTGTAACATACCCAGCCACCCACATGTCATGCATGCTAACCACAAGTCTTTCCCATGGACTAATTGCACCCTTGCTTTAACTTTAAATAATAGGGAAATGCATGAAACATTCACATGCATTGATCAAGATTCATGTTAAACATAAAAGCAATGAATCATATGAGATGCACAACAATACATAACAAGCATGCATACTCTAAACATATTGAATTCAATGATAAATAAATACACAATGGAAATCATTCATACACAAGTAAATAATACCATAACAGAGTGCACTTATATTTTATAGAAGAGAACCATTGACTCATTGTAGACCAAGGATGTTCCACCCAACCGTAGACATTGTTGTTCCAAGTCTCAACAACAATGTCACCCCCGAGCCAGGGCTATGAATCCACAAGGATGGTTCCAGAGTGTTACTCGACTTCCGAAACCAGTCAACACTCAAGATGATCCAGGTGGATATCGGTGGCCACCCACCTTTTCCGACTGGCTCAAAATAGTTTTCTGGCAATTTTGGCAATTTACTATTTTTAGCAGGTTTTAACTTCCGAGGCCATTTTGAGGGCCTAAATGAAGGTTTTTTGAGATATAGGTTCTCAATGATATCTGAAGGCATAATTTATCCCCCAAAATGAATCTCCTCGACCATACCTTTCCAACGAGCTATCACACGCCTAAAATGGAGATCGTATGCAAAAGTTACGACCCCGGGAAGTTGATGTACTAACTTACCCAAACGGGGCCCACATGACTTTTGGTGCTTCATCTCCTAGGGTTAGGTTTTTGGATGTCTGTGACTTTTGGCATTCTCGTCTATTGTAAAAAGGCCTCTAGAGCCTCATTGTAATCATCTTCTCACGGATGCAAGTAGCAACCACATCTCTTCTCAGAGATAAGCTACCAGCGCCCTAGCTAGTTTATTTCCATTCTATCTGTAAGCATATTTCAGTCATTTGTTATTAATGAAATGAAGTCTTATTTCTGCTGCATCTCTGCGTTTATGTGTATTTATGTATTTCATTGTGTTCCTACATAAATCCGGATCAGTGGTATCAGAGCGTTCTGCTCATTCTCGATCCTTCTTTGCATGTCCCCAACAAGATCGGGGTATAAGGAGTTGGGGCTCGATCTGGTTGAACCTTTGCAAGATCAGCCTCGCAAACCCCGACGACCGCCCATGGGGGAAGAAAAGAAAGATGAGGGA
>ML810149.1:276883-295145 GCA_009831015.1 Picea engelmannii
TGCAGAACGATCGCCATCAGAAGTGGTCCACATACCTGCAACAGTTTCATTTGAACATTAAGTACAAAAAGGCAGCACCAATAATGTTGCAGACTGCCTCAGTCGACCACCCATCGTGGCGCTAACCACTGTGCTCAACTCTTATGGGCACGAGACTTCTGATTGGCCGCCTCTCTACACAAGTGATCCAGAATTCGGCCACACATACAATACACTCTTGGAGGGTAAGCAAGTTCCCAATTTTCACCTCCAAGATGCCCTACTTTATCACTTGGGACACCTTTGTGTTCCTTCAAGCGAGTGTGCCAAGATGATTTGGGAAGCGCACTACAGTCGAGTCGTTGGGCATTTCGGGGTCGAGAAAACCGTGGCAGTACTGCAAAAGTATTTCTATTGGCCGAACCTTTGACAAGATGTCGGGAAGTACATCAAGTCCTGCACTGCTTGCGCCATTGCCAAATCGACCATCAAGAATCAAGGCCTCTATACTCCACTTCCTACCCCGAGTCGACCTTGGGAATCCATATCTATGGATTACATGTCAGGCCTTCCTTCTACTAAGCATGGCAATGACTGTGTTTTTGTGGTCGTCGATCGATTCTCGAAGATGTCCATTATGATGGCCTGCAAGAAGAATATCACAGCAGAAGCCACTGCTAAACTCTTCTTTGAACGAGTGTGGGTACACTTTGGGATCCCACAGTCTATCATATCAGATCGGGATAGTAGGTTCCTCAGTACATTTTGGTCCAGCCTCTGGTCGATGTTGGACACCAAGCTCACCAAGTCCACAGCTTTCCATCCACAAACTCATGGCCAGACAGAGGTCGTCAACCGAATGATCGTACACATTCTGCGCATGTACAATTCAAAGCATCCACGCACATGGGATGAGACCCTCCCCTATGTACAACACAGCTACAACCGGGCTCTCCATAGCTCAACTAGCCACAACCCCTTTCAAGTGGGCTAGGGATTCCAGCTACTATGTCCCATTGACATAGCCATGCCATTTGTGGCTACTCAGGAAGATTCTGCTCATGTCCAGTCTGAGGCGGATAAGGCAAACAACTTCATTGAGCACATTCAACACATCCTCCAACAGGTTCATGACATCTTAGACAGAGCCAATGCTAAGTACAAGCAACGACATGATCAACATCGGGTGCCACACAACTTCCAAGTGGGCGACAAAGTGTGGCTGCATTTGCAAAAGGAGCACCTCGTTGGACCCCACCGCAAGCTTCATCCGCTTCGATATGGGTCGTACACCCTCACCAAGGCTGTAGGGGAAAATGCATTTGAGCTCAGCATTCCACCATTCCTTGGTCTGCACCCAGTGTTCAATGTGGACCGCCTTCGGCCCTACTTTCCAACTCTACTAGACACATCCGACATGGCAGAACAACTCACACCAACAGATTTAAATCCAGACTACATGGAACACGCCAGAACTGATCAGATCATGGATACAAATATCAATCACACCCGAAAACAAAGGATACCGCTATATCGAGTTGTCAAAGTGGGCCAACTCCTTCACTAAGGCAAATGGCTCACCAGGGACCAAGTTCAGCAGAAGTTTCCTCATCTCATGGAGGAACTCAACGCAATGGGGACCATTGCTTCCTAAGGAGGGAGGAATGATTCAGGTGGATATCGGTGGCCACCCACCTTTTCCGACTGGCTCAAAACAGTTTTCTGGCAATTTTGGCAATTTACTATTTTTAGCAGGTTTTAACTTCTGAGGCCATTTTGAGGGCCTAAATGAAGGTTTTTTGAGATCGAGGTTCTAAATGATAGCCAAAGGCATGATTAAGCCCCCAAAATGAATCTCCTCGATGATACCTTTCCAACGAGCTATCACATGCCTAAAACGAAGATCGTATGCAAAAGTTACGACCCTGGGAAGTTGATGTACTAACTTACCCAAACGGGGCCCACATGACTTTTGGCGCTTCATCTCCTAGGGTTAGGTTTTTTGATGTATGTGAATTTTGGCATTCTCGTCTATTGTAAAAAGGCCTCTAGAGCCTCATTGTAATCATCTTCTCACGAATGCAAGTAGCAACCACATCTCTTCTCAGAGATAAGCTACCAACACCCTAGCTAGTTTATTTCCATTCTATCTGTAAGCATATTTCAGTCATTTGTTATTAATGAAATGAAGTCTTATTTCCGCTGCATCTCTGCATTTATGTGTATTTCTGTATTTCATTGTGTTCCTACATAAATCCGGATCACAAGCTCTCATAGGCTTCCCAACACCCACAACAATCCAAGTACCTAGCTTTCTTCTACCCAGCCTGCACAACCCAAGAGAATTGACCCCCACCCTTCTCTACCACACAGTCCCTCAGGAAGTCCTTCTCCTTCTAGGGATCCAGTGTAGCTGGTCCAGAATCTCCATGATGGGACTCTCAGGACTCACAACTATGATCAAATTTGGGCACATGCCAAAACATCTCAGATATGAAAGCTTCATTCATAGCTAGATTTCACAAGCAATCTCTACAGCCAACAAAACCATGGATGTTCTTCAATAGTCTGATTTCCTTTCCCAAGACAAATGCAAATGAGGAAGACAAGTGCGGTGAAAGAGTGAATGGAGTGAAGTCTCCACGAGAGGTTTGAAATAGTGAACAATCAAGTGAATGAATGCATGAGAGAAGAATGAAGAGACCAGCGGCAGAATGAGGATGAGAATGGGAGTGAGAACGAATGAAAATGACCAACGAATGAGAGAATCATCGAATTTGAGAATCCCCTAACAAACTAGGGACATGTTTATGTAATTCGTGGGGATCAAGAACCTCTTGGCCTTCCCCCAAGAACATCACATAAATTTTATTATCCATTAAGCAAAAATGGAGAATAAAATATAAAATAAAATGCTCAACACATCAAGCCCCCTCTCCTGTGGAATCATAGCCCACTATAACTCTTATCCTTGTTCATCTAGTAGTCAGCGAGGTATTTATTATTAATAATGATCAAAACATTACATTTCTTGGGCACACTAGCCTTTTAATAATTGTTTGGGCACTCTAGCCTCTCGGCAGTGTAACAATACATTATTTAATATGGGGGCTCAAACCCCGGGGTGTTAGATCCCCTCCCCCTTATTTTGGCACTATCCTTAGTGCATATACAAACACGAATCAAAGTTCCAAAATTTATTCAAAAAATTGTGGGTACTCTGCCTACATGACATCTTCATGCTCCCATGTAGCTTCTTTAGGACCGTAGCAGGTCCACTGGACTTTTACCAGCTCTATAACTCGATTCCAGAGAATTTGAACATTAATGTCCAATACTCGCACTGGTTGGACCTTAAAGTCTCCCTCTGTCTCTACCTGAATTAGATGCCAATCAATAACATGGTTAGGAACATGTACATATTTATTTATCAAAGAGACATGAAATAAATTATGTATGTTCATGGAAGCAGGCAATGCAAGCATGTATGCAACTGGACCTATTCTGTCCAATATCTCAAATGGACCATAGGATTTGGCTACAAGCTTTGTACAACTACCCAACTTCGAAGAGCTCTTCTTGGGCATCACTTTCAAAAACACATGCTCCCCCACTTTAAATTATCTTGTTGTCCTAGGAAATTTAGTTATAAATTAAATGGTTATTACTTCTTATTTCTTCTTTGGAATCAGTAATGGTTGTAGAAAACTCGTTGGGTGTCTATGCTCAGCCTTCACCTTCTGAGATTCCATACATATGGCGATGTAATTAGCAACATCATTTTTCATCCCTGACCAAAAGAATTGGCATCTTACTGTTGTAATCGTTTTATGGTAACCAGGATGTCCAACATATGGAACATTATGCATTTCCTTTAATACCAAATTCCTAAGTTTTCTGGAACTAGGAACATAAGTTCTATTTTTATGCGTAAGTAATCCATCTTCCTTTATCTCATACTCTTTCATTTTTTGTTGTACATCCTCTTGTTGTAAGCTTTCCTTTACCTGTAGGTAATATTGATCTGTAACAACAACATCTAAAAATTTTCTCTTCAAGTTTGATTGATGCATACTAATAGTTGTAGCATGCATGAGATATACTCTTCTACTAAGTGCATCGACAACTTATTTTCTTTTCCTTTGATATGCTTGATATCAAAGTCATATTCACTTAAAAATTCCAACCATCTTATTTTCCTGGAATTCAAAGTTGGTTGTTCAAAAATATACTTCAGACCACTGTGGTTTGTTCTTAATTCAAATCTCTTTCCCATGAGATAATACCTCCACATCCTTAACGCGTGAACAATGGAAACAAGCTCCAAGTCATGTGTGGCATAGTTCCTCTCATGCTCTTTAATATTTATGGACTCATAACCTATCCATTTTGTGTGAGGACTCCACCAAGTCCTTCCTTTCATGCATCTTTACATACGAAAAAACTTTCATTTGGGTCAGCAATCTTTAACACAGGTTCACTAGTGAGTAACTCCTTCAAAAAAGTAAATTTCTCTTCACATTCAGATGTCTATTCAAATTTAATTCCCTTATTTTGCAAAGAAGTGATGGGATGAGCAATCTTAGAGAACCTTGTTATAATGTTGGTTGTGAATCTTGATTGTCTTCCTGATTCAGAGGTATTTGTTTTCAGCCATGTTTATACCCCATGAAGACTTTACACCCTGGAATAATGTACACTCTTCCACACGGGGGAGTGTAGGGGGGGTTACTGGGGGCGAAGCCCCCGAACAAAAAATTTCCTTGTAAATGTATATTGTAATTTCATAGTAAATTTGGACTATTCATTATAAGGTCGCAGATCTGACAATAGAAGTTATGTTAGGGTTTGTTTCCCTAGAAGGAAACCCTCTTTTATGAGGGAAATGTATTGTGGCTATGTATGATTGTGAATATCGTATTCTAAGAGAGGATATTGTGAGAGAAAGAAGAGGAAGTTACAATGGGTTTGATGTAGGTTGTATCCCTTCATTTGTTGGATAATAATAAAGGAAGGACCTGGAAATTTCTCTGGTGGGCATAGCCCACACTGGGTGAACCACGTATATCTGTGTCTCTATTGTATTGTGTATCTTTTGTTTTTTATTTCCGCATTTGTTTTATTTTATTTCTCCACGATCATGTTTTTCTAACATATAAACCTTTTGTAGTAACCAACTAACCCCATAAAATGTCTTACTTATGAAATATTCTTGGGTGTTGACCATCCTCTAATGGCTTCAATTTTCTCTGGATCCACTACTATACCATGTTCCAAAATGATGTGCCCAAAGTAATGGATCTACTCTTGATAAAAAGAACACTTACTCAGCTTGGCATACAACTGATGTTCCCTCAGCACTTGCAATACCAATCTTTGGTGATGTTCATGCTCTTCTTATGACTTAGAATAGACAAGTATTTCATCTAGTAATACTATGACAAAATTATCCAAATAATCTCTGAATATTCCAGTCATTAAGCACATAAAGACAGTTGGTACATTGGACAATCCAAATGGCACCACTACAAATTCATAATGCCCATACCTAGTTCTAAAATTTGTCTTATGGATATCTTATTCTTTGATTCTTACTTGATGGTATCCCGATCTCAAGTCTATCTTTTAAAATATCTTTGTTTGTCTTAGATTATCAAAGAGGTCATCAATTATGGGTGAAGGATATTTTTTCTTTATAGTATATTTATTTAGTTGTCGAAAGTCAATACACAGCCTCAAGGTTCCATATTTCTTTTTGAGAAAGAGTATTGGTGCTCCCCAAGGTGAAACACTTGGGCATATGTACCCTTTCTTCAACAATTCCTCCAACTGCATTTGTAATTATTTTAACTCTGGTGTGCTCATTTTGTAAGGTGTTTTTTACACCGAGGAAACCCCTGGCACTAAATCAATAGAGAAATCTATTTCCTTTTTTGGTGGCAACCCTGGTATTTCCTGGAATACATATTCAAACTCTTGTAGTACCGTAAAATCTTCAAGGCTTGGCCCCTTTGTCTTTTCTGGATCCTCCACATGAGTTACATACAACTGACACCCTTTTCTGAAACATCTCTTCAATTCTAAGGCTGTTGAAATCTCCCTTATAGAGATGGGTCTTGGTACACCTTTCACAATGCTTTGTTTTCCATATCCATCAAGACATATAAATGTCTTTCTATGACAATCTAGGAAAACATGATGCTTGTCCAGCCGATCCATTTCAATTAAAATATCATAAGATCCCAATGGTATGATATTCAAATCAACGCTAGTATTTACACCATTAAGGCTTATGGAACAACCTCTGACCATATTGTAGATTTTAACCTTGTACAATATTTACTGTAAACAGATTTTAAGAAAAAGAACATAAAAGATACAATGGCAAATACAACATTACACAGATATTTTTACCCTTGAAACCCAAACCAGGAAAACTAGCATATTTTATATTCATTCATAGTGATACATTGTTTACAATACAATATACATATAGGAGCCATCAACATCCAAAACCCTAACCCAATGACCTGGATTAGTCAAAAACCCTAATTCCTTAACCAGAAATAGAAAACCATCAGCAAAAAACCATGTGCCAAAAAATCGCCCAACAATGGACATGAAAAAGGAGGAAAAATGTGACACTTTTCCCGAGGCTAAAAAAAATTCTCGGGGGCAATGCCCTTGAACCCCCGCGTAGGGGGCTTTCACCCCCCTGCTCACTTGGCACAACTCAGACACTATTGCTCATGCAAAGAATATAACGCATACCCAACATTCTCCCACTTGTTGTTTTCTTTGCATATAGGGGGTTACAGGGTTACATAGTCAACAATCTAGGGCAGTAATGCCCATGGATCCTCTACACCAAGAGAACTTCTCAATGCTCATAGATTTTGTTAATGAATCTACAACATTCTTCAAAGTGTCCACCTTCATCAAAAATACTTTATTTTCTTCAGTCGTGTCTCTCACAAAGTGATATTGAATATCAATATGCTTTGTCTTTGAATGATAAGCCCAGTTCTTTGCTAGAAAAATTGCACTTTGACTGTCACAAACTATCCTTACAGCTTGTTGTACCAACCCAATACTTGAACGCAATATTTGTAACCATACTGCTTCCTTACTTGCATGAGTGGTTTCCATGTATTCATCTTTTGTAGTTGAAAGTGCCACTACAGCCTGCCTTTTTCTCATCTAACTTATTTCTCCTCCAAATAGGTTAAACACATACCCTCTTGTAGATCTCCTGCGATCCAGATCTCCAATTCGGACTGCATCTACAAAGCCATGAATATCCAACACTCTATCTAATCCTGGTCTTCCTTGGTAGCACAGTCCATAGCTAGCAGTGCCACACAAATACCTGAAAACCCTTTTTACTGTTGTCTAATGCTCCTTCCCTGGTTTTGACATATACCTGCTCAAAACTCCCACTACATGTGTAATGTTTGGTCTAGTACAAACCATTGCATACATCAAACTTCCAAATCCACTCGCATATGGAACACAAGACATGTCCTCCTCCTCTTCATGTGTCTTGGGACACTGATCCATAGATAACTTTACACCAACATGAATAGGAACCTTGACTGGTTTACATTCTTGCATATTAAACCTCTGCAATATTGTCTCGACATATTTTCTCTGATTTAACCAAAGTTTCCTCTTTTTTTTATCTCTTTTCATTCCCATGCCCAAAATGAAATTTGAAGCACCAAGATCCTTCATGTCAAATTTAGAGGATAATTGAGCTTTCACATCATGGATAATATCCTTGTTGTTTCCTATCAGCAACATGTCATCCACATACAAGACCAAATAAATCAAATGATCACCAATCAATTTAAAATACACACAATGATCCTCTTTGCTTCTTGTGAAGCCAAGTCCTAGCATATAAGTATCAATTTTTTTATACCACATCCTTGGTGATTGTTTTAAACCATACATGGACTTTTTCGGCTTGCATACCAACTCCTTCCTTCCCTTCACAACAAATCCTTCAGGCTACTTCATATAAATTTCTTCTTACATATCCCCGTGTATGAATGTTGTATTCGCATCCATCTATTCTACTTCAAAATCAAATGCAGCAGCAACAGATAACAGAAATCTTATAGAGGTTAACTTGGCAACAAGAGAAAAAATCTCACCAAGATCAATTCCCTCAACCTGGGAATAACCCTTTGCTACTAATCGAGCTTTATATTTCTCCACTTTCCCTTCTGCATTCAACTTCTTTTTAAATACACATTTGTTGCCAATGGGATTTCTTCTAGTCGGCAACTCCACTAGATCCCAAGCCTCATTCTTATCCAAGGCTGTCATTTCTTCATCCATGGCCTTTTTCCAGATATTTCCATCCTCGGAATCCACTGCCTCCTTGACAGTTCTAGGATCATCATCAGTGATAGACAAAGAAAAATTTGAATGCAAATCAGATGGAGTATACCTTTCTAGTAGCCTTCTTTCTCGAACCGATCTCCTCAATACTGGAGTATGAGGATCTTCTTCTTCTTCTTCTTCTTCTTCTTCTGTAGAGTCTGGTTCATCATCCTTTAAATCAAACTCTATTTTATCTAGTTCTTCCTTACATGGTAGGACTTCATGTTTAACAACATCCTTCATTTCTCTAAATACCACATCTTGGCTATACGCTACCGTCTTAGTTTCTGGGTTCCAAAGCTTATAAACTTTGAGACCATCTTTATATCCAATAAATATACACTTTTCATCCTTCTTATCTAGCTTACTTATGTTTTCCTTTGGAACATGAACATATGCATCAGAGCCAAATACCTTGAGATGTATGAGAGATGGTTTCTTATCAGTCCATACCTCTTGTGGAGTCTTGTCATCCAGCACTGATGAGGGTGATCTGTTGACCAGGTAACATGCAGTACCCACTACCTCTGCCCAGAATTATTTCCCTAACTTGACACCACTGAGCATGCACCTTGATTTTTCCATCAACATACTGTTCATTATTTCTACAACTCCATTCTGTTGAGGTGTATATGGAGTATTATTTTGCCTTGATATACCACACTTCTTAAATAATTCTTCAAATTCATTCCCGTGAAACTATACGCCATTATCTTTCCTCAACACCTTAATTCTCTTCTTTGTTTGATTCTCAACAAGAGCCTTAAACTCTTTAAACTTGTCAAAGACTTCAGCTTTCTTCCTGAGGAAATATATCCAAGTATTCCTCGAGAATTCATCTATAAACGAGACATAGTGCACATATTTTCCTAATAATGGGATCGACACAGGTCCAAAAAAATCATTGCGGACTAGTTGTAAAACTCCTTCTGCCCTCGTTGCACCAGAAGGGAATCTTACCCAATTTTGCTTCCCATATACACAATGTTCACAGAAATCAAAATCCAGAGAGGAGATAGACATACCTTCAACCATACCTTTAACGTGTAGTAATCGAAGACCCTTCTCTCTGATATGCCCCAGTATTTGATGCCACATCATAACCTTTTCTCCAGAGAATGCAGGAGTTCTTTCTTCTTCAACTCCAATATCAGGAAAAATGGAATTGTTACACCCATCACTAATAGTGCTTCCTTGCAGCTTATACAGAGTTCCAAACCAAACTCCCTTCAACAACACCATTGCTCCTCGAACCATCCTACAGGTTTCCTTTTCAAATATTGCTTTTACCCCTGCACCGCCCATTTTTCTTACAGAAATCAAATTTCTAGCCAATCTTGGGATGTGAAGAACACTAAGTAGTGTTCTAATCCTTCCATCTATGAGCCTCAACATGACTTTTCCTTGACCTATGATTCTGGTTGTCAAGTCATCACCTAGGAAAATATTACCTCCATCATACCTTTCATATTCACAGAACCACTCCCTTTGGGGAGTCATATGAAAGGATTCACCTGAGTCAACAAACCATGCCTCATGATCTTCATGTGTTCTTGAAGAAGCCAAGTACACATCCCCTCCTTCTTTCTTGGAGGTATTTTCTTCTACACTGCTTCTTGTAGTGCCCTTGTTTTCAACATCTCCAACATACCTTTACAAACTTTCTGGGAGATTTAGATCTACCCTTAGACTTAGATCGCCCACTTGAGAACTTAGATCTATTTCTTTCATGGGAGCGTCCTCTTGCAAATAATGTGTCTATGCTCTATCCTTCCATATTCTTTCATCTCATATCCTCTGACAACAAGGATGAGACAACTTCATCAAACTTCAAGGCAATGGAATTACTACCTATGGCCAGAACCAGACTATCCCATGAGTGTGGTAAAGAACACAGTAAACTGATACATTTATCTTCATCTGAAATTTTTATCTCAATAGATATTAACTGACTTACCAAATTATTGAAGGCATTCAAATGCTCTATTATTGAGTCTCCATCTCTCATCCTCAGGTTATACAACTTCTTTCTCAGAAATAGTTTATTTACTAGGGACTTAGACTGATACAACTTCCCTAACTTATCTCATAAATTCTTTGTTGTAGCTTCCTCTGACACATTCAGTAATATTGAATCTGAGAGACATAGTCAGATTGTGTTCTTCTCCTTCCAATCCAACTTTTTCTAGTCATTTGTTGAAGTTCATGTAGGTGCATTACCTAGATCTACCACACTCCATTGATCTCTGTCCACCAACATATCTTCCATCTTGAGCTTCCACAACTCAAAAATTTTCCCATTAAACTTCTTGATCTCCATTTTCGAATTGCTCGCCATTTCTTTTCACTTGAAAAATCAATACCACAGATCTCCCACTGTAACAAGGCTTATCACAATCCCGAGCCAAACCCTTGACCACAAAGGTGTCCCCCTAAAGCCAACAAAGCTCTGATACCAAATGTATATTTTAACCTTGTACAATATTCACTATAAACATATTTTCATAAAAATAACAAAAAAGATACAATGGAAAATGCAAACATTACACAGAGATTTTTCCCCTGGAAACCCAAACCGGAAAAACCAGCATATTCTATATTCAATCATAGTGATACATTGTTTACAATGAAATATACATATAGGAGCCAGCAGCATCCAAAACCCTAACCCATTGACCTAGATTAGTCAAAAACCCTAATTCCTTAAACGGAAATAGAAAACCATCGACAAAAAACCATGTGCCGAAAAATCACCCAACAATGGACATGAAAATCGAGGCAAAATTGTGACATGTTTCACAAGGAAAAAAAATCTCGGGGGCCCAACGCAACGCAAACACTATTGCTCATGCAAAGAATATAACACATCATGGATTCTCCATTTGGGTCCAATTTATCGCTGAACCAAACTTGATTTCCCAAGCTTACTTTTCTCCAAATGAAATCAATCCACTATCTTAGGATCAATGTAACAATGACTTTCTCTTGAATCAATTAAAATAGCAATAGGATGATTAATGATCTTACCTTCCACCTCGATCATATTGGACTGATAATATGCTTGTAGATCATCTAAGGTTGCATAAATCCTTCCCATGTCCTCTATTGTTGTAGCCTCTTGGATGTTGTGCATAGTACTCACTCTATCCTTTATGTGAGGGAAATCCTTGTACAAGTGATATTCCTTGCATCCCCAACATTGGATTGTTGGTCTTCCCCTTTTTCCCAAGGATTCTTTTTTATTGAATTCATCCTTAGCATATCGTTCTTGATGATTTTTATTAGGATCATTTATATTGAAAGGAGGTTTGAATCCCTTCTTCCTCTGATCAGACTTTTCCTTCTTCTTATCCTTCCAAGATTTTTGCATGGATTATCTGCCCTGGCCTTGCTCATACATGTACTTATCCTTCCTGATGGTCTCAATCAAGGTCTTTTTTTCATCATACTGAATGTTTTCTTTATAAAAGGATGGAAATCCACTCAAAAACCTATGTATTTTCACCTTTTCATCATTTATAAACCCCACATACTTTAACAACCTCAAGAACTTCTTCTCATATATTGCCATGGACATGCTTCCCAACCTGAGTTCAAATAACTTCTGCATTTTCTTGTCATAGAAATGCTCTGAGAGGTACTCCTTCTTAAAATACTTCTTGAACTACTTCCAAGTGATCCAATTCTCATTAATATGTTCAACTTTCTTCAGTTGTTCCCACCACATAGCATATTTCCCATGTAAATGGTAGGTGGTAATTATGGCTTCTAGGTTTGATGAATAGTTATGCAATTGGAAATATCTCATGAGTCCAAGAAACCATGCTTCAACATCATCTTCCCTTTCCCTTTCACCATCAAAGGATGGTGGCTTAAGCTTCCTCATCTCTCCTTGCAAAATTTCCACTTCATGCCTTCTTCTTTGGTGCCTAACAAGAGATAGCTCTGGACTGCTTATGGAATATTCAGATGCATAAAACTTTCTTGCTAAGTAAGGAGGTGAGTGGTATCTATGAGATCTACTAGCACTTCTCGAATAACCATCTCTTCCATGATCATCTCTTCTTTCATGATACATGCCTCTGTCCTCTTATCTTGAGCCATTCTTTGCTTGTCTTTGCAACTAATTTAATCTCTGTAGCACTCGAGAATTTATCTGACTTTTCACTCTCATCAGCCTCTCATTGTCTGCCTTGTAGCTCTGCACTTCTATTTTCAGGCTTCTCACAGTTTCTATCAATATTTCTTGCTCCCCTCATCTCTTGTGTTTGTTGGATTCCATCTTTGCATTGCCAACTCTGGTATTCTATCCTTAGGCCTCTTTATCATGGTTGGAGGCTCCCTCACCTTCTTCCATTTCTTCATTACACATTTTGATTTGATATTTTTAAACCCATTAATTCTGCAAATTATGCAAGTGATCATTTTGTCATAGTTAAGCATATGACAAACAAATCTGCCAAAAAATGTTACGGGTCCTTTCAATTCATGAAGAATACATACATACATATATATATATATATATGACTGCATCTTATAACACATCTATGTTATCCTTTGGTCGATACAGAATTCAATTCTACACAGGCATTTCTTTCAAACCACCTTCCCAGGTGACTCAAACCATGGGCTAAACCCCTCCTTAGTGCTTATCCTTCTTCAAAACGAAAAACTCGGCCATTAGCCCCTTTTTCCTTTAGCTCTGAACTACATGTGACCAAGGTTATGACCCTGCGCTTAGCTGAAAAGTTCTTATCCGGAGCTTCGGGACTTCGAGGCTCCAGATATACCACACATCAAATTTCTCGAATGCTGAAGTTGCGAAGTTATCCGAAGCTTCATGCTTTGGGGTTCTAACAACAACATACCTGAAAACTCTCGAACTATCGAACCTCCAAACTCATGGAGTCTAGTCAGCACTACACATCAGGTATAATATGTGTCGAGAGACACAGAGATGACATGTGGCGTAAACCACGAGTGATACTTATCAAGTCATAACTGGCACAAAGGGTCTGTGAACAACATAAAATAGGATGAAACATGGCATGTATAATTTAGGTCCACATCACCCCAGGTGACGTCATCCCTCCATGTCACTCCATCTTTCCAGGCCTTCTGGGTTTCTAGCTTCGGTACCTCTTGTAACCAACCACTATAAATATTTCAAACATTTAATTCCTGATAGGTCTATGTCATTCTAGGTGACATCATCATACCACATCATTCTGACGCTTCGGTCTTTGGGACTCCAGAGGATCTCCCACCAGAACACTTCGAAACTTCCGAACATCGAACTTTCAAACTCTCAATCTGGTTTGCGTCACTTCGTCACTCCAATCTTCGACAATCCAGAAGATTTAGCAGCTTCTTCACTCAATTCCTCCAAACGTCGAATTCCCAAACCTATTAACTTTTTGGGGTCCACATAGTACAGTTGTCATCGTATAAGATGGGGATACGTGCCCCCCACGTGTCGGGTTGTTATTGATCCAACATGGCCATCAAATGTACAATTATGACAGACACATGGCATGACTAGGGAGGTCCACGTCACCCCTGGTGACATCATCATGCCACGTGATACACCGTGCTTCGGCATTTTGTAGCTTTGGGATTCGACGGATTTCTTGACTTATCTCCATGTTTCTCTCGAACTCCAAACTGTCGAATGGTTTCTTCCTGGAACTTCGGGACTCCGGGGCTCCAGGACTTCAGAGCTTTTCTTAACATTACCTCTCGGTTCACCTGAAATCTAAATTTCCAAACTGCCGAAAATCTGCATGATTCATCTGCGGACACGTGTCCATGTTAATCGAACGACCCAGATTTACTCCAGAGTTTGAGACTTCAGGAGATTTTCTTCCTAGAATATTAAGGGCTCGCTTCTCGCGAAGTGTCGAATCTCTGAACTGTTGTGAGATCCACGGATCACACTTGCTCACACGCAGATCGGATGGTTGGAGTCTAATATTCTCCACTTTGCTTCACCTCATGATCTATTCTTGATACAATAGCCCAGACCTGTCCTTGGCCAAATCCAACGTTCTAGTACTCCTCCCAGTGATCAACAGCATATATTCTCTCTGGGACTTCAGGCTTCTTTTATGAAAAGGAACTTAAAAATGTCGAAGCAGCAAAGTCCAAAGGACTTGAGGGTTTAAACTCTGTACTCTTTTCCTAGATTTGATGAGTTTGAAGGATTCATACCCTTCCCGAATAGATCCTACGACCATCGCGGTTTCCCAAACTTCTACACCTCCTGAGCTTTAAAACACAGTTAAGGTGCGCTCTCGGCACCTTCTTTCACTCTGCAACTTAATTTCTCTGTGAAACTTTTGCTTCAATTTCGGTTAACATGGCCCATCCAAGCTTAGTATTGGAACTGGGCTCTAATACCAAACTGTGACATACTGAGCCACCCACAAGTCGGGCATATTAACCACAAGTCCCTCCCTTGGACTAATTCAACCCCTGCTCTAACTTTAAATAACACGAAAATGCATGAAATATTCACATGAATTGGTAAATATTCATGCTAAACATAAAAGCAATGAATCATATGACATGCACAACAATACGCAACAAGCATGCATACTCTAAACATATTGAATTCAATGATAAATAAATACACAGTGGAAATAATTCACACATGGGTAAATAATATCATAACATAGAGCACTTATCTTTTATAGAAGAAAACCATCGACTAGTTGCATACCAAGGATGTTCCAGCCAACCATAGACAATGTTGTTCCAAGTCTCAACAACAATGCCACTCCCGATCCAAGGCTATGAATCCACAAGGAACATTCCAGAGTGTTACTCATCTTCCCAAACCAGTCAGCACTCAATCTCTCACGGGATTCCTAGCACCCACAACATTACAAGTACCCATATCTCTTCTACCCAACCTACACATCCCAAGAGAATGGACCCCCACCCTTCTCTTCCATGTAGTCCCTCAGGCAGTCCTTCTCCTTCTAGGGCTCCAGTGCAACTGGTCCGGAATCTCCATGATGGGACTCTTAGGACTCGTAGTTGTGAGCAAAGTTGGGCACAGGCCAAAACATCTCAAATGTGTAAGACTCGTTCACAGCTGGATTTCACCAACAATATCTACAGCCAAAAAAAATTGTGTCTGTTCTTCAATAGTTTGATTTCCTTTCCCAAGCCAAACACAAATGAGGAAGACGAGTGCGGTGAAAGAGTGAATGGAGTGAAATCTCCATGAGAGGTGTGAAACAGTGAACAATTGGGTGAATTAATGCATGAGGGAAGAATGAAGTGACCAACATCAGAACGAGGATGAGAATGGGAGTGAGAACAAATGAAAATGACCAACAAATGAGAGAATCAGTGAACATTAGAACCCCTCCAACAGACCAAGGACAGGTTTATGTAATTCATGGGGATCAATAACCTCTTGGCCTTCCCCCAAGAATCTCACATAAACGTTATTCTCCATTAAGAAAAAATGGAGAATAAAATATAAAATAAAATGCTTATCCCCTCAAGCCCCCTCTCTTGTGGAATCATAGCCCCCTATAACTCTTGTCCTTGTCCATCTAGCATCCAACGAGGTATTTATTATTAATAATGATCAAAACATTACATTTCTTGGGCACACTAGCCTTTTAATAATTGTTTAGGCACTTTGGCCTCTCAGCAGTGTAACAATACATTATTTAATATGGGGGCTCAAAACTCGGGGTGTTACAAGATTGAAACAATGCAACCAATCCTACTAGTTTCATAATTTCCAGCATTGATGTTGTCACATATAGTAATCTACCAATCATTAACATGTACAATGTTTGATTTTCTTTCGGAGATTCATCATCTTTGCTCATTTTTTAACCTGTGACCATGGGTGTGCTAATTAGTGCACAATATTCCATTCTGAACTTCCTCAACATTTCCTTGATATACTTGGTTTGTGAAATGAATATTCCTTTGTTGAATTGAGAGATATGTAAACCAAGAAAGAATGACAATTCACCAAGCATAGACATCTCAAATTCCTTTTGCATTTTTATTGCAAATTCTTGCCACATTTTGTTCATATTGCCTCCAAAAATGATGTCATCTACATAAACCACAACAATCAACTGATTTTCTCCTATTTTCTTTATGTAAATATTACTATCAACAATTCCTCTTTTGAATCCTTATTGTTGTAGATATTTGTCAAGTCTTGAGTACCAGAGTCTGGGAGTTTGTTTTATCCATTAAAGTGTTTTCTTCAATTTGCATACATCATCCTTATTTTTTGATAATAAGGATCCTTCTGGATATTAAATGTATACTTCTTCCTCTAAATTACCATTGATAAAGGCAAACTTGAAATCCATTGATGGACTTTAAAGTTCTTGAAACATGCAAATTCCAAAAACATTTTTATAGCTTCTAGTCTTGCAATCAAAGCAAAGGTTTCTTCAAAATCAATACCTTCAACTTGAGCATAGTCTTTACAAACCAATATTGCTTTATTTATTATTTCTCGTCCCTCTTCATTCAAATTATTCCTAAAAACCCACTTGGTGACAATCACAGTTTTATCTTTTGGTCTTCGAACAAGTTCCCATGTCTCATAATTATCAATTTGATTTAATGATTGATTCTTTTGGACAAATCTAGATGGTGTCTTTGTATTTTGACATTATGTTTCTTCTTCTTTGTTTTCTTCTCCTTATTCTTCTTCTTCTTTGCATCTTGGCTCCTCTGTTTGAACACGTGATTTCACCTTACGAAGCCCTACTTCATCCACTTTCACATTGGCACTCTCTACAATTTTTTCTAATGTTTTATTATAACATCGATAAGACTTTCTTCTTGATGAATAGCTAGGAAATATAACTTCATCAAATATGGAGGAAATTTTTCCAAAGTCCTCATCATCTCTTTTTATGTAGCACTTGCTTCCAAAAACTTTGAAGTATTTAACTTTTGTTGGTCTACCCTTCCATAATTATTGAGGTTTTTTGTTGTGGTTGACTCTAATTTTCCCTCTATTCAAAATGTAAACTGTGGTGTTGACTACTTCTCTCCAAAACTTGTCTAATATCTTAGCTTCATTTAACACTATTCTAGCCATCTCTTGTACTGTCGATTCTTCCTTTATACCACTCCATTATGTTGTGGAGTCCTTGCAACTAAAAAATGTCTCTTTATTCCATGAAGCTCACAAAAATTTTCAAATTCATTTGAGATAAACTCACCTCCTATGTCTGATATCAAGAATTTGATTTTCAAATCAGTTTCATTTTCAACCAAAAATTTGAATTCTTTGAACTTCTCAAACGCTTCAAATTTTTATTTTAGAAATGTAACCCATGTCATTCTAGAGTAATCACCAATGAGAAACATGGAGTAATTTTCACCTTGTATACTTTGTGTTCTTGTAGGACCACAAATATATGTATGAACGAGTTCCAATAGCTTCGGTGTTGAGTACTCCTTTGATTTGAAGTTTTTTCTTGTCTTTTTTCCATGTTGACATTGCTTGCAAAGAGTTTTTGAAGGTTTAAAAATCTTTAGCATATCTCTCATTCTTTGTTTAGTGTTGATTTTTAATAGATTATCAAAGTTCATATGACCCATTCTTCTATTCCATAACCAAATTGCATCTATTTGTCCCATATAACATTTTTCTCCCTTGATCTCATTGAGGATATATACATTATTTGAGGTTCTATATGCATTTCCACTAGTCTTCATGAGCCTTTCTTCATTATCTCACAGCCTTGAGAATGAAATGTGAGATTGTGTCCTTGATCACACATTTGACTAACACTGAGAAGATTGTGTTTCAAACCTTCGAAATATAAGACATTTTTTATTTTAGTCTTTCCATTATTGAGACTGAAAGTACCTTTTCCAACTATCCTTG
>ML810149.1:299938-310868 GCA_009831015.1 Picea engelmannii
ATGTCCACTATCCATTTCTCTTAGTTCGTTCAATAATCTAGATCTAGGGAAAGAGTAGTATTCTGTCTCGTTTTGTTCTAGATCCGGGTGGATCTAGGGAGATTGGTCTGTGTCCGCACTCACGAATTTATCCGTTAACACCTAATAAATCATTTTCCTTGATATTTGAAAGGGTATTTGGAGAGCATGTTATTCCAATTTCCATTCATTATAGGTCAAGGTGTTATCAAGGATAGTGTGTCCTCTTGTGGATCTTCAATTATGTTGGAACCAAAGAAACATGAGATTTAACGAATGTGTGCTAAAGTTAGGAAGCACAACAATATTACCATCAATAATCATGACCCAAAACCAAGGATTGATGACTTTCTAGATCAATTGTAAGGATAAAAATATTTGTTGTAGATAGACCTTAAGTTTTTTTGGTTTTTTAACAAAAACTTTGTTTTATAAAAATTTTGCAGACGCACTTATCAACATAGTAATACAAAGAGTAAGTTATCACTTGATTGTAGTTCAACATTTGTCCAACAACAATAGATAATAGCACCAAAAATATAGAATTATACTTTACAAAGATTATCTGAAAATTATTGCTAGTGTAGATTCTGAAAAACACTCCTAGAACTAATCCTATTTTACAAAACATGTATCAGATTTATTGATGAAAAACATATTTACTATGTGCTTCGTCCTCGCTAACATGAGAATGCTAAGAGTATTTTTTCTATATGTCTACATATTCCTAAATTCTATGTTCAATGTCTTCTTCTTTGATTTCCCTATGGACTAAGCCTATTGAAATTTTGTAGTTGGAGGTAGCAGAGTAGAATTCATGTTCTTAAGAGGGGCATGTTGCACAATGAAACACCAAAAGCTTGGATATCACTACTAGGGCACAACCAATAAACCCAATAATGTTGCATTATATGTCACTCTTTCACCCAATTGAAAATTTTCAATAGATGATAGAGGGTATCCAAGCCAATAGAGAGATAATGCATTGCATGCCAGACTGAAACACCATAATAATTCCACCCTAGACTGATAACAGTTTTGTTTGTCCATAATTATACACTCCCTAATAAATCATTTGCCTTGCTATTTGAAAGGGTACTTGGAGAGCATGTTATTCCAATTTCCATTAATTATAAGAGTTAAGTTATGGGGAAGAAGGATACTCCTTGATTGGTTTTTAAAACACCACCATCCCTTTGAGCAACTAAATTGGTGATATCATCTGACTACTAATTGTTTTCCCTTAATACGTGATATTATTCCACTAATTTAAAATGGTATTCCTCCTTTTGAATTCTCAATATGAATCTTGTGAGCTTACCCTCAAACAAAGTTTTCATTTTTCTCATGAGACTTATAAATATGGATAAATCCCCAATGATTATGACATTCCTGACTTGGCTTGAGTCCAAAAATTTTAACCCTTGGAGAGGTGGAAATGCTTCATCTTGATTGTTAATTATTGTTCTTAAGCCCCACACATATCATATTTCTCTATTTCCATCTAGATTAAGGATGAGTCCCCCCACTCCTGCCACCCCTGGGTTTCCTTTTGAGGTCGTGTCAAAACAGAGAATGTGTTTTCACTGAGATAGTTTGCATATCCTAAATTCGTCTTCCTGCATTCAAAGTTTTCATATTGATATTTGCATGGGTTGCAAGAAAATGTGCCTTAGTTGTGTCTATTTCCTTATCAAGATATCCTTAAACAAATATTTATATTCTTGTTCTAACAGTGAAACATTGTGTACGTTTAACACCCCTTGCCTTAATATCTTATGTCACTAATCCATAAGCTTTAGCTACAACAATACTTGAGGATATAGTTTCTTGTTGGAAAATCACTTTGTTATGTGCCAACTAGACTTCCCAACAAACAAATTTATTTATGGCTTGCCAAGCCCTTTTTAGAATTGACTTGTTCAATATTGTTCCTCTTTATCTTTTTTCTCAACCTGTGAACATATATTTCCATGTCTCAAGGGTGCTCATATCGTGGTCAATTTCCTTGAAGGTTACCTTCCACACCTATTTTGTGAACAGACAATTGAAAAATAAGTGATGTTGAGACTCTACCTGAAGTTTACAAAGAACGTGCCTTGAAGGACCATGTATCCCATGTCTCTGTAGATTCTTAGAAGTGAGTAATTTTCCATGAGTCATAATCTAGTATGTTTTTATTTTTGGTATGTCATCCTCGTTCTAGATATGCTTCCATATTCTTGATCATGGGGGAAGAGGAAGACTTGTGTGATGAATCTGATATCTATATTTAAATTGAATATTCATTCTCATTTGGTCCCCAACCTCTAAATTTAGAGGTATAATTATCCATTGAAGTGAAACCTTTGAGATGATCATAACGTGTTAGAACTAGAGAAGCCAAGTGGATTAGAGGGGAGAGAGAGAGGTCTAGCCTGCCCAACAAATCCCCTCTACAATCCATAGAGACAAATTGAATAAGTTATTTAACCCTAGATTTCAATTCATTATTTTAATTGTAAGATTTCCTAGTGATTCCCTATAGCAGGGTTCCTCATGACACTATCATCCCAAATTCTAATCAGTTTTCCATTCCCACAAATCCACGTGAGTTTTATTAGACTAAGGGTTGATGGGTCTCTCAATCGTAGTATCATGAGGCCCACTTTTGAGACATTTTGACCACATTTCTACTCTACAAACCTCTATTTACCATGATTAATATAATTACGTGGGTTTTGTGCAATTGATTGATTATGAAATGAGTTGAATGATTGGGTATGTGTTGTGTCATATTTTAACTATGGTTTTCATTATTTTATGAATGTCTAAAGTTACACTAACCCATGCTCCAATTAGGTCAAACAAAGAGGGGTTCCTACTCCAACATCACATGTGAAGAAAGGAGGATTGTGTCCCCTCATCCACCTTCAAAATGGATTTTCAAGCCTTCAATCCCTCGAGGCACCAAATATAGCATGATCCATTAAAATTGTTGCTTAAGAGAAGGCATTATAAGAAGATCCCTAGAACTTAGGTCCTTGATTATAGGGATTCTAGAGACACAAGCCCTTCATTCAAGGATTGATTGATGTAACCTTTTAGTATAATTAGTAGCTAGGGGCTATCCCTAGGGAGTTATTCATTTTGTTTTAGCATTAGGCATTCTTAGAGAATTTGAACTCCTTTGAGATGTATTGTTGGTATGAACTAGTATGTTAATGTAGATTGTTTCCTTTCATATTTTTTGTATGCAGTAGTCCTTTAGGTTCCATGTAGAATCCTTGAGTAGGTACTAGTCAAGGTTGAGAAAAGAACCTTCATTTTGTTGTTTCACTCTTTTGTTTTTATTTTTTTTAGTTCATCTTTCTTACATTTCATGTTATGCATCAATTTCTACATTTAGTCTTTATTTCCTGTAGAAGATTCCAACATGCTATTTCAAGTAGTTTCATGATATTTTTTCATTGTTAAGGACGATTTGTTAACCTTGTATTGCTTCAACATTTTTAGAAGGTCACTCCAAGAGGGATTAGATTTTTTTATCGTGCCTTAAGTTTTGTATTAGGTTAATTTGTCATAGAGTTTATTTGGTTTTCAATTGATTAACATAAATATATTCAATTATAATTTCACAAGTTTATTTATGTACTTTGGATCAGAAACATAAACCTAGAACACTTGGATTTGTAGCCTCTCATTCAAACGTTCCTTACTAATAGGATAAGTAGTATTGGTCCCTTGGTTCACATGGTTTTTTCAATTATGTTTTGCAATCTTCTTCCAATTAAATAGCATCTTTCTTTCAATTGAAATGCATATTTCCCTTAAGTAGTATTGAATTGCTTATTAGTCATTTCCTTTGCTGAAGTAACCCTTGCAATCCTAGGATGGACATTCCTCCTCCTTCTTAGATAGGTGCATGTATCAAGTTTACATATATAGTGCACAATACCTCTTAAGTTTGTACGAATCCTCGGTTGACATTTAAAGTAGGCAGTTGAGAAAGTTGAACATTATTGTTGCAACTCTTTGGATTACATCACTTTATGGTGTTGTTATTGAGGAGGTTCTTATCATTTTTGTTGTCAAATGTTTTTTAAAAATGACTTTAGATTGCATGCATTTCATTGTTTTATCATAAAAGAAAAAACTTAACTAGATTGCATATATTTCAATTTTTTTGTTGTTTTTTAGAATCCTTAGAACGCATGTGTCAACATAGAGATAAGTTTGGAAAATTATTACCAAAATCTCCTGCTAATAATACAAATATGACCTGTCAAGAACAATAGAAAATTGATTGTGATGGAACCATCCAAGAGAAAACAAAAAATTATGTGGACTTCTTAGAGGAGGAAGCAATAACTTTTGCAAATCTCTTCGAAGACGGAGGATCCCCATATCACCACACAATGGATAATGATGGAGAGAAATCTAAAGTATTTGAGTTTCCCATTTAGGAAACCAATGGATAAACCAAGATGAAAAAGAATAATCCTTATGTTCTTCCTCACTTTCAATGCCTTACTATAGAATACCCTTATACTTTTCTATTTGAGTTTGTAGTTGTTTGTAGGACTTATGACTATACCCTAGATGATCAAAAGCTCAAAAATTTCCCTCTGCACTAAAGGAATCAACCTTGATATGATCTATAAATTGTTGGGGATATTACACTGGAACAATTCATCACAAATGATCTTGTAATATTCTAAAACCTTAGATTATGCAAATTATTTCCTTAGATTCCAGATTAATTATTACTAGATTAGTGCTTCAATTTATGAAATATATGAAATCAAAATGAAAGAACAAGAAAAATAAAAACATTCCATCCACACAATTGAACACAAGATGTATCCTAGGAAACCCAATACAAGATAAAACCCTGCTAGAAGGTGAGGCCTATGCTCTACTCTCTTGTCTTCAGTTATGAAATGCAAGTACAAAGAAAGGGGGTCACTCACTAGGGAATTTCCTTTGACATTGTGGCTTGAATGGATGTTATAGAATCTTCCTCCTCCTCTGTTATGCTTTCAAATCCCACTCCTATATGACTTTATCAACTATGGAGCAAGTACAATACAAGAATGGAACCCTTTCTCCTCCTAGTGGCCCAATATTTAACATAGCCTGGTACTCATCTAGGGTTAGGGTGTTTGCATGTCTCAAACCTCAATTAGTATTAGTTTTTGGAACTTATATAATCTTCTTGAAATTCCACACATGGATAGCCCCATGTGTGAGTAATGGAGGCTGACATGGCATCCACTTAGTACCATGGTGGTCAATAAGGTAGGTCAACTTGAAAGAGGCATAACTTTCACATACGAGCTTTGATTAAGGTGATGTTTGCACCATTGGAAAGGTATCAAAGTGTAGAATATCCTAGAGGTCCTAAGGGATATGATCACAAAATTTTGACCCCAAAAAATTCCATTGTATGCCTCAAAATGGATCTGAAAGGTTTTGAACCCCAAATATTCTAACTAGGACCTGCCACTAAAATGGACCCTACAAGCCAATTCCTCCAATTTTTCCACCTAGAAAGTACCAATATAGATGAAAAATTATATAATGATCCAATATAGATCATACCTCCCCATTTTCACGGGGTTTTGGTCCCCAAAATATTTTACTAAATGAGGTGAGGAAATGTTTCCTCTACCTCCTCCCTAGAGTAATAGTTTTCCTTGCTTGGAAGTTGTCCTTTCAACCCAATTTGCCAATGGTCATGTTTCCCCTATCTAATAGTTCTAGAATTCTTCTGCAAAATTATATCTTCTACCAATTGTACTTGATATTCTAGTGTTAAGTCCTCTATGGTAGCTAGGACATGCTACTCAGTTTCCTGATTCAACATGGAAGGCTCATAGAGTTTTAGATTCTCCACATTCACCACTAAGTAAATGTGCATAAATGGGGGTAGAGACTAAGTCTATAGGAATTATCACCCACCTTCTCCAATAATTCAAAAGGGCCATACCATAAATCCTTGATCCTCTTACCAAGACCATGTAATCTTTCATTATTCGGTTGTAACCGAACATTGTTTCCCACTTTGAATGATTTCTCAGTTATGTGTTGATCATGTCATGCCTTCTACCTTTCCTATGACTTCTTTGACATCTCATGTACTTGCAAATGGACATGCCTATTATTTTCAAAAAAAATCTATGCTTTCAACACTTCCATTGTGACATCTTCCCTTACTCCTCCTTGTTTTCCATAGATAGCATTCAAGGGAAAAGGTGGTGAATAACCAAATCAAGTTTCAAAAAGTGACTTACTAATAGAAGTATGGGTTTCTCTGTTATAAGAGTGTTGAACATAGATCATATTTTCATCCCGGGTCTTTGGATGTTTCTAAGTGTAACCACTCAAAAGTTGTACCAAATTCTTGTTGACTACTTATGTTTTCCCATCTATCTATTGATGGAATGTTGTATATATCTTCAACTTAGTGTCCATCTTCACCTAAGGTGTAGTCCAAAATGAAATGATAAATATGTTATCCATATCTAAGATGATGCTTCTTGGCATCCCAAAGTGTACCAGACATGTTCAAAGAACATGTTTGATGCTTCTTTTCCTTTGATGGTCTCTTTACAAGGCATAATAATGCACATATTGTATAAACTACCACAAAAAGATAGTTGTGTACCTTCCTAGTTGTTGGAAAACCACCCACAAAATCCATGGAAATGCTTTCCCAAGGTTGAGCAAGAATAGATAAGGGATGTTATAGACCTTGATTTCTATTACTAGGCTTGATAGTACAAAAAATAATGCATACTCTAATATACCAAACTACATCTTCTTGCAATCTAGTCCAATACACATACCTTTGTAAGTTGGCAACTGCCTTCCCAACACCAAAACGTCCTACAACCTTGGGGGTTTAATCCTCTCTGATAAGCTGCAATATTTCACCTTTAGTGACATGGAGCTTGTATAGCTTGTAGAGAAACCCATTATGGAGATGATATTCATCCTTATTGTGACCTTATTCTACCTGAATTTGGCCCTTTAATTGTTGAAACACCTCTTTGAACTCCCCATATTCTATCTTTGCCTATTTTTTTGCATCATGGGTAAAAGGCTCCATGTGCATAAGAGTTCCCAAAGATGTAATCTTGGATGTGGGTGGCCTTGAAAGTGTGTCTGCCAACTTATTAGTGCTTCCCTTCTTATATTTGATGACTAGATGAAATTGTTGCAAAACCCCCATCCACTTGTAAAGTATGGTTTTCCATAGCTTACTTTGGACTTGCAGATATTGTAGTGGCTAGTGATCAATGTGGATAATGGTTTCCTTTCCCATTAGATAGTGTTTCCATTTCTTAATAGCTGGAATCAATGAATAGAGTTCCTTATCATATGTAAGGTAGTTTAGAACTCCCCTATGAAACATTTATGAATTATAGCATACTAGCTTACCTCCTTGCATCAAGACCACTCCCATAGCATATCAAATTATATCGATCTCCACTTTGAAGGGATTCTACAAGTTAGGAAATGCAAGAACTGTTACTTGACTAATCTTAAGTTTAATCTCATCAAAATGATTATGTTAATTCTTTCCTGGTCTGGATTATGTTGAGAAAGAAATGATGGGATGAGACAAAACATAAAAATATGACAGAAACACAGAGATACAGTAATACTCAACTTCTATTAATGAACGTTTGAAATATAAAAGACTGTAAAATGCAAAGCATACAAGCTAGCTAGAATGGCGGTAGCTTATCTCTGAAGAGAAATAGTTGTTGGGTATTCTTCATTCGCAACAATATTTACATCAGACTCCATTGCATGCTTAAAGGACCTCCTTCACCTCAATTATATGTGAGAGTGTGAGAGGATAATAATTCCCTTGATGCATGTGGGATAAATTGGTCTAAGTTTACAAAATGCCATAAGCATATAAAACACTAAGACTTCTCGGGTGGTCACCCATCCCAATACTACTCTATCTCGAGTGCACTTAACTATGGATTTCTAATGGGATCCAATGCATTAATGTTGTGTTGTAGGCATGTACATAAGACCACTAGGAAATAATTACATGATGTCTGAAATTAAGAAATGGAGATGACATTACATTACATTCCCCATCAAAAGGGTGAATATCATGGTTTATCAAAACCACAGGCTTGAAAATGTCGATTCAGTGGAAAAGGTGGATGGACACTGAGATCCAGTTGGATCATTCCTCCCCCCTTAGGAAGCAATGGTCTCCATTGCATCTAGTTCCCTCGAGATATGCAGAAATTTTTGTTGAATCTAAACCTTGGTGAGTCACTTTCCTTACTGAAGTAGTTGTCATGCTTGTACTTGGCCTGTGTGTAACATCCTTCATTACTAGCAACCCAAAAATTTTGCTCTGATATCACTAGGTAACGTATCGAGCCCCAAGCTAAGTCATGCTACACAATTTTTCTTCTTTTGATACCAACTTTATATATAAAGTAATTCATTGAAACAATTGTGTGTGCAACCAACCTTATGTTGTGTGCAACAATTGTTTCTCATTCATGTGTGCATGACAACTATTTCCCAACTCATGTGGCAATTCAAGACTCGGGTTGGAGTCTCTTTTCCATTACTACTAAAATTTGACTAACAGTTAACATTTATTAACTTCCATGCCCTGCATATGCAACAACTATGCAAAACTAACAATAACATGCATAGTCATGCATAATTACATATAATTATCAATAAACAGAAATAACATAAACCTACACACGATAAACAACATGTGAACACATGTAAAAGAACACTTATATTTTTCTATAATTCACCAATTGTGTGCAGACCTCAGACGTTCTTCCCAACCCTATATTGTGTTGTTCATACACTCTCAGTAGCAATTCACCCCCGAGCTGGGGCTATGACTCCACCAGGGCAAAGGCTCCTAATCCAACTAAGGTATAACCCACATCATAAAACCACATAGGCTCAGGCACACACTCCAACAATAGTTCCGAACTCACAACATCTCATTCCCCACATCTTGTCCCACCCAAGGAAATGTACCCCATTCTCTTCTCAACAATCCTTTGGGTTTTCCCACTTCCCTTCTGGGGCTTAAAAAAAAATACAGATAGGAAGTATCAAAGCTTTGTAGCACTTGGAGCACAAGGTTGCTCAAGGAATTATAACACCCACTAGCCCACAAATGAGGAAACTATTCCCAACAACTCTCTCAACCAGAGAGAATGCTCCATGGGCCTGACAACATGCTTCTTCAATCCCAAACCACCAAGGATTTACTAGGTAAAAGTTATCTCTATCTTCTTCTCACACTCTCCATCCAAGGTATGGATGATGGATGCAAGGATGAGTGAAATATTGAAAGAATGATGGGAATTACACTAAGTTACCCACATGATATTCCATGTTCCTATATTGACACTTACCACTCTAGGAAGTGCCTTTGACTCCACTTGGTAATCGGTTCATCTCGCTTAGGAACTTATGATATAATAATAATATAAATCTTATGACTTATGAATAATATTATTGTATTCCTTGGCTTAGGCCCCCATGACTTAGACCCTTTTCCTATTGTGGAGTCATATCCCCCCATACTCTTTTGTCTAACTTGGTCTACAACAATGATGTATTTTATTAATAAAAACAAGTGTGATTAGATATTACATTTTTTTAATTTTGTTTCCCTAAATCACACAGGCAGTCTAGCCTCTCTCTCTCTCTCTCTCTCTCTCTCTCTCTCTCTCTCTCTCTCTCTCTCTCTCTCTCTCTCTCTCTATATATATATATATATATATATATATATATAGAGAGAGAGAGAGAGAGAGAGAGAGAGAGAGAGAGAGAGAGAGAGAGAGAGAGGCATTCTGGCCCAAAACATCTTGGCCAATCAACCTATAAAACATATGTACATTTACAACTTGGGGTTCGTCCTAGGGGTATCACATTCCCCTCCCCCTTATGTATGCATTGTCCTTAGTGCATTATATACACATGTACAATAAAAAATCTCTTGCCACATGGCATCCTCATGTTGTTAGGTTGCATCCTCAGGAACAGGTCTAGTGGACCTTTACCAGTCCTATTGCTCAATTCCAGAGCAATTTGAATTTCAAGTCCAATATGCATATCGAGTGAACTCGAAAGTATCCTTTTTTCTCCACCTAGATTACATTCCAATCAATTACATGATTAGCATCATGCAAATACTTTTTAAGAAAAGACACATGAAACACATTATGTATGCACATGGATGCAGGCAGTGCAAGCATGTAAGCAACAAGACCAATCCTTTCCAGGATCTCAAATGGTCCACAATATCTTGTTTCCAACTTTGTAAATCTCCCCAATTTTAGTGAACTCTTCTTATCCTTCACATTTAATGAGACATGCTCACCCACTTTAAAATATATGTGCATTCTTCCTTTGTCTGCATAACTCTTCTACCTGTCTTGAGCAGCGTTTAAATTCTACTTTGTTTTCACCATCTTCTCTTCCATCTCTCTGAGAAATTATGTCCCAACCACTGCTTTGTCTATTGGGTTGTCCCAACTCAATGGTGTGCTGCACTTTCGACCATATAGTGATTCAAATGGACTCATATTTAAAGATGCCTAATACCCATTATTATAAGAAAACTCAATTAAATGTAAATAATCTTCCCATTTTTATGGTTTATCCATCACATACATTCTTAGCATATCCTCAACCACTTGATTGATCCTTTCTATTTTACCATCTAATTATGGGTGATAAGATGTGCTAAAACCCATATTTGTCCCAAGTCCTTTGCATAATCCCTTCTAAAATTTGGATGTGAACTTGGGATCTCTGTCAGAAACAATTGCCTTAGGCGCGCCATGTAGCCTGGAAATTTCTCTCATATAAATCTCTACAATGTTAGCAGCCTTATGATTTAGCTTTATTG
>ML810149.1:318648-335112 GCA_009831015.1 Picea engelmannii
TCCTTTGCATAATCCCTTCTAAAATTTGGATGTGAACTTGGGATCTCTGTCAGAAACAATTGCCTTAGGCGCGCCATGTAGCCTGGAAATTTCTCTCATATAAATCTCTACAATGTTAGCAGCCTTATGATTTAGCTTTATTGGAATAAAATGAGTAGCTTTAGTAAGCTTATCCACCACCACCATGATGGAATCATGTTGCTTCGTTGTTCTAGGAAACTTGGTGATGAAATCGATTGTCACCACTTCCCATTTCCATTCTGGAATGGGAAATGGTTGTAGCAAACCAATTGGATGTATATGCTAATCCTTGAATTTCTGACATTCTAAACATCTAGCAATATGCTCAGCCACCTCTTTCTTCATACCTGGCCAAAATCTCTTGACAATTGCAATTGTTTTATGGTACCCTGGGTGCCCAACATAAGGTACATTGTACATCTCTCTCAGTACCATATTTTTCAACTCCTGGAAATTAGGCACATAAACTCTGCCCTTGTACATGAGGATTCCATCCATCCTCCCTTAACTCATAATCTTTAATTTTTTGTTGCAAACTGTCTTGCTGTAATTTTGTTGTTGTTTGTACATAATGTTGATCTAATTTTGCAGCTTCCAAAATTCTTTCCTTTAAATTAGATTTGCACATGCTAATGGTTGTAGCATGCATCTCATGCACCCTCCTATTGAGTACATCATCCACTGTGTTCCCATTTCCTTTGATATGCCTTATATCAAAGTCATACTCACTAAGAAATTCTAGCCATCTGATTTGCCTAACATTCAAAGTTGGCTATCCAAACAAATATTTCAAACCACTATGGTTTGTCCTCAACTCAAATATTTTCCCCATAAGATAATGCCTCCACATATAAAAGGCATGAACTATGGATTCCAATTCTAAATCATGAGTGGCATAGTGTTTTTCATGTTCTTTCAGCTTCTTTGACTCATAGCATATCACACGCCCATTTTAGATAAGGAATCCTCCAAGCCCTTCCTTGCATGCATCGGTGCACACAATGAAATATTCATTTGGATCATTAACCTTCAAGATTGGTGCACTTGTCAACAAATTCTTCAAGTGTTGAAATATTTCTTCACACTAAAGAGTCCACTCAAACTTCACACCCTTCTTTTGTAAAGAAGTGATTGAGTGTGAAATTCTTGAGAATCCTTCAATAAATCTTCCCATGAATGACCTCACCTCTTATACATTCTTTGGTGTGGGCCATCCTTTAATGGATTTTATCTTTTTGGGGTCCAGTGCTATCCCTTTCTCTAAAATAATATGGCCAAAATAATGTATCTTTCTCTGATTAAATGAGCACTTCCTCAGTTTGGCATACATTTGATGTTCCCTAATACATGTAAAACTATTCGCAAGTGTTTCTCATGCTCTTCTTCAAACTTAGAGTAGATAAGTATGCCATCCAAGAAGACAATGAAAAACCTATCTAAGTAATTTCTGAAAACTCCATTCATCAAGCACATAAATACAATTGGTGCATTTGACAACCCAAATGGCACCAGTGTAAACTCATAATGGCCATACCTTGTTCTAAATGTTGTCTTGATGATATCCTCCTCTTTAATCCTCACATGATGGTAGCCCGACCTCAGGTCAATCTTGGAGAATATCTTTGCATCTTTCATCTGATAAAAAAGATCATCTATCCTTGGAAAAGGATACTTGTTATTCATAGTCACCTTGTTCAGCTACCTAAAATCAATGAATAGCCTAAAATTTCCATCCTTCTTTTTCACAAATATCACTAGGGCACCCCAAGGTGACACACTTAGGCGTATATACCCCTTCTTCAAAATCTCTTCAAGCTACATTTGCAATTCCTTTATTTCTGGTGTACTCATCCTATAAGGAGCCTTGGGCATTGGGGTTGCTCCATGCATCAAATTAATAGAGAAGTGAATATCTCTCTTGGGTGGAAACCTCAATGTTTCTCTATATACATCCTTAAATTCTTTGAGGACTGCATAATATTCAATTTTTGGCACTTCATCTTTAGGTGTCTCTTCCATATTCACTGCAAATATTTGGCATCCTTTCCTGAAGCTTCTTTTTAGATGCGAGGCTAAAATTTCTTTGATAGTTACATCCCTTGGAATACCTTGAACTCTTCTTAATTTCCCTTCCTCATCCAAGCAAGTAAATTTCTTATTATAATAGTCTAGGACAAAATGATGCTTGTCCAACCAATCCATACCAATTAGGAAATCATATGAAGCCAAAGGTATAATATTCAAAAGCTCATTCCATTCATGTCCATTGGACATTCCTTAACCATCTCATTAATTCTTCTCTTAGCTTCTGTAGCTAATTGAACCAACCAAGATTTCCCAAGTTTGCTTCTTGGAAAATGAAATCTTTCCACCAACTTAGGATCTATATTACTATGAATAGCTCATGAATCAATCAAAATAGCAATAGGTCGATCATTGATCTTACCTTCCACTTCAATCATGTGAGATTGAAATTCAACTTGATTGTTTTCCAAAGTTGCATGTATTCTTGGCATGATTCTACCCATGTCCTCAGTTGTATCATCCTATTGTACATTGTGAACAGTCCTCATTTTTTCACCTCTATGAGGGAAATCTCTATACATGTGATCTCCCTCACATCCCCAACATTTAATGGGATGTTTCCTTGGAATTTTTCCCAATGTTTATGACATTCTAGGTTCATTTTGAGTTTGTTGCCCTTGATAATTATTCTCAAAGAATGGTGGCTTGTTCCCCTTCTTCCTCTACTCCATTTTACCTTTCATTTTATCTTCTCAATCCTTTTGGAAAGTTGGTATTCCTTTATTTTTATCATAGAGACACTTGGCTCTCTTTATTGCTTCATCCAATGTATTGGGATCATAATATTGTATCTTGTCACTAAATATTGATGGCATCCCACTCGGTAACCTTTGAATCTTGATGTGCTCATCCTTGATGAAATCAACATACTTCAACATATCTAATAATATCCTCGCATACTCATCCATGGTCATACTCCCAAGCATGATTTCAAAGAAATACTTCATCTTCCTATCATAATAGCTCTTGGTAAAGTATTTATTTTGAAAATGCATTTTGAACTACCTCCAAGTGAGTTTCTTCTAATCAATGTGTTGTACTTTCACAAGTTGCTTCCACCACATTTATGCTTTTCCCTTCATATGATAAATTTCAATTCTTCCTTCTTCCTATGAGGAGTAATTAAGCAACTGAAAATATTTCCTCATCCCTAATAACCAAGTATTTGTATCTGCATCCTTCTCGTGCTCACCATAAAAGGTAGGAGTCTTGATCTTATTCATTCCTCCTTGTAGTTCATCTACCCCATACCTCCTCTTATGCTTTCTGATAGGGGATAAGTTTGGACTATTGTGTGCTCTTCTCATTGAATGCCTTGGTGAGCGTTGATGGTGTCTACCAAGACTTATAGAATATCTTCTTCTGGCATGAGATCTATGACTCCTTGAATTTCTTGATTATGTCTCTATTTGTCCATTTTCTTCTCTATTCTATCCAAGCTCTGCAAACGCTTGATGTTGAATCCATATTGATGCTTCTTATCTTTCACAAGTCTCTCCTTATCATCTTTATAGATATGAACATCTCTTTGCATACTCTTTATAGTATCCACCAAATTCATTATTTCCTCCTTGGCTTCTCCATGCCCATTTTATTTTGTCCCTGCGTTACCCATGCCGACATACAACCCCCTGACTTCATCTTCATGGTTGTAAGTTCTCTACCATCTTCCATGTTCTATGTGTACCCTTAATTCTGCAAAATGTGCATATAATAAGATTTGTTAAACAAAACAAGCCAACGAATATATAAAATTATGCACCATTCTTCCCTTTAAGTGCACCCTTCATATGGTGAACTTAATTCCAAACACCCAATATTTTGAAATTTTGACAGAATCCCAATTAGGTTTATTCATACTCATATTTTGAGCAATCTGAACAAGTTTCACCTTCATCCAACATCTAGGATGCTAGTTACAACATGCTAAAGTTTTGACCATTTTCCCTTTTTTTTGTACTAAATTCTACAAAAATATTTCTTCTCATTGATCCAGGTGGATATCGGTGGCCACCCACCTATTCCACTGGCTTGAAAAACAGTTTTCCACCTTGGTAGTTTTTCGGCAGTTTTTCGAGTTCCAAACTTTCGGGGCCGTTTTGAGTCCCTAAATGACATGTTTTTGAGATTTGGGGCCGAGATGACTGTTGATAGCACTTACCTGGGCTAGTCAAAAATCGTTCTTCTCGGTTAGACCTTTCCAACGGGCTATCGTGCGCCTAAAACGGAGATCGTATGAAAAAGTTACGACCCTGGGAAATTGATGTACTAACTTACCCAAACGTGGCCCACATGACTTTTGGTGCTTCATCTCCTAGGGTTAGGTTTTTGGATGTCTATGGTTTTTGAAATTCCTATTTATTGTAAAAAGGCCTTCTTCTTGTGAATGCAAGTAGTCGTCACATCTCTTCTTAGAGATAAGTTGCCACCATTCTAGCGAGTCTTTCCCTCTGTAACTTTACAGTATTTGTACATTTTCACCCATTAATATAAATTGTGTATAACTATATCTCTGTGTTTATGGTTTCATCTCTGATGCATTTCTGTTATATTATTAGATATCCGAGATATCTTTGTATATTTCTTTGTTATATCTCTGGTCTCATTTCGTGCCGAAAATAATCCGGATCACTTGTCCTATACACTTTCAGGTATATAGACTTGCAATTTTGGCTCCATAGATGTCTTATATTGTTCATGATATTTCCATGGACTGTTCTTGTTCCCCGAATCGACTTCCAAGCAAGGAGTTATGCCCTTAAGAAGTAAACTAGTATTGAAAATTGCCTTGCATGGTTTCAATTGTAACTTTCTCATACGAGCTTTGTTTTGTGAACAATTTAGCTCGTTGGAAATCTCTATCTGGGTTCTTTCATTTAATCTATAGAGACTATGTGATGCCTATGTGATCCAGGTGGCTCTAATAATGCTAAAAAATTGACAATCTCAAATTCTGTTGAAAATGACTCCACTACATAGGGCTCGATGAGAGCTTTCCAACAATGCATGAATCTCCTCAAACGAACATTGTATGAGGAAGTTATGTATTTTCAAAGTTTTGAAAAAAAGAAGGGAAAATGGAAAAATGGGGGTGCCATGTGGAAATCCCACAAGTTTCCATGTTTCCATTCATATAATTAATAGGGAACAGGGTGATATCATGATGACATCAGCATGCTAACATGGCAACACAAGAGGTTGACATGTGTCACTTAGTTTTGGCATTTTTCGGCACCTAGTTGGACGAGTAAAAGTTGATACGTGTCATTTGTATGGATGGTGTGGAATCCATACGGTCCATGTGGCACCACTGAAAGGGTGAAACATGGCAATTCATACAGTGACGTGGAAGGTGGCAGGTGGTAGTACAATGATGATGTGGCATTGACAGGTGGAATCTAACACAAGTAGGTTAAATGTGCATTGATGTGGCACTGAATGTGCTACAAATGGGCCAATAGGACTTTGACATGTGGACCAATGAGATGGTGACACATGGTACTATGGATTTTCCCAATATGGCCTTATCCAAAAAAAAATTGGGTCGATGGGAATCAAACCCATGACCTCCGATTCAACAAACCAACTACTAACCAACGAGGATAACTATGTCATCGAATATTCCATTGGAGTTTAATGTATTTAAAGTTATAGTTGTAACTATATGCCTAAAAACGGTGCCTGTGGGGTTTGAACCCAAGACCTCCACCTAGCATGCCCAACGACTTAACAACAATGCACCAACCATTGCACCACATGTGTCATTGGTTATAACAACCAACAAAATTATATTTAAAGTTGTATTTATGTGCTAACCGAAATATAGAGTATCGGGTGAGGTTGGACCCCATGACCTCCCCTATTTATACCAGCACCCAAACTAATGCACAAGACATGGAATTGCATTCCAAAGAGTGGAACAATTGCATCGAAATTTGTGCCAAGAGGTGCTAAGATTTTGATAGTGCATCGTTTTGCATGCTATCAAGTTCCTTAAGAAAAGTATAGTGTATTTATACTCATTTTTCTCAGAATTTCGAGAGGAATTCAATGGTGATATGTGTTACTAATTTTGAATAACAGATAATAAGGTCATTATAAAAACACAAGTAGATTCATTATTGTATCAAGCATTTGGGCATTAATAGAGGAGTCTCTCATTTAGAGGCAGACCCAGAGATGTAGCCCAAGATGGGTGGACTCCATTAATAACTTGTGTAATGTGTCTTGTTCTTGTTGTTTCTATTTCACTCAGTTTCTCACAAGTTTTATCATTGATGAGGTTTTGGATAAGTAAGTGGATTCATATGTTTATTTGCAAATAGTCAAGACGATCTTAATTTTTCGAATCAGGTTGGATGTTAATGTGTACTTAAGAAATAATTTAACATCTAAGGATTTTCAGATCAAGTTGGTATCATATCTCTAATCAAGTTGGTATCAGAGAAAGGTTTTGACATGTATTTGTAAGTGAATGATTATGAGATCCGAATCCAAGCTAGGTGAAGGAGCGTTTGAAGACTTCAACCCAGAAATTCAAAGAGAATTTAGAAGATGAGCAATGGCATCTGAAGAAGGAGAAGATCCCAATATGAGTTTCGAGGCTTTAACATAGGCATTCCTCAAGATGAACAGGATGTTGGAAGAAATGCACTGTAAGGCTCAAGGAGAAGATGAAACATCGGTAAAAGATGAAGGAGAAGGAGGAGGTGAAAAACCTCCAAAGTCTCCTTCGTCCCCATCATCATCATCATCATATTCTTCTGATAATAGAAAACATTCTTCATATAAGAAGAAGTATTCTAATAAGCCCTCATTATCATGATTTTCCTTTATTAATATTAGATGTAAAGTTTGATTTGCCAATTTATGATGGATAATTGAATGCAAAGAAGTTGGACAATTGTATCAAACAGACTAAAGTATATTGCAAGGTACAAAAAATCGTGGATGAAGTTGCAAAGATATAGTTGGATACTCTTCGTCTGGGTGGCACAACCTTGATATGGTGGGAGAGTAAGACACAAACTTATCTCATCCAATGGGGTAAAGTAATTTCTTCTTGGAATGAATTTACTGTTGCATTAAGAAAACGATTTTATCCATTAGCTTATATACAAACAACAATAATAGATTGGCAACATCTAAGACAAGAAAAGGGGAAAAATCTTCAAGTATATACATGGGAATTTAAGAAGAAAGCATTATCTTTAGGAATTCCATTATATACTCATGGGACTCTTCTTAAATATATTGGTGGTATACATTCATATCTTTGACATACAATATTGATGTTTAATCCTAATAATATTGACGAAGTGTCGGTACAAGATACTCATCTTGAAGTTAGCAAGGGAAAGCATATGTTTGAAGATAAGAAGCCAAACAAATTCAAGAAGCAATTGAAGGGAAAAGGGAAGAGTAAGAAGTCAACTACAGTGAAGAAAGAAATATGAAGAGAAGCCAACATGTTCTCACTGCAAGAGAAAAGGACATGAGGAGGAAAATTGTTGGAAGCTACATTCATAGTTGTGACCAAAGAAGTTTCAAGATAGGGGAAAAAAAAAGACTACTGTAACATCTCAAAAAGATCTGGGATCATATTCAGGAGATGAAACTAAAATCACAACAATGGGAAGTAAAGGTATATCTACTGGTAGTTCTAGTTATTCAGTTCAAAATGCTAAATTGGAAAGTGTACTTAATGAAAAGAAACAAAGTGAGCTTTTCCATGTAAGGGTCATAGTGAAGCATACAAATATAGACACTTTGTTTGATAGTGGATCTCAAGTGAATTTAATATATGAATAAATTTTTAAGAAACTCAGTTTAAATACCACACCTCGTGTAAAACCATATCCATTAGGTTGGGTGTGTGAGGATGCTAAGTTGCAAGTAACTAAACAGTGTAAAATCATATTTGCAATTACTTCCAAATTCATTGATGAGGTTGAGTTGGATGTAGTGCCACTTGACATTTGCAGCATAGTTTTGGGTAGTCCATATTTTTTTGACAAGAAAGCCATATTCTATCATGAAGAAGAAAAATATCACCTTTTCAAGGATGGTATTGAATATATTGTTAAAGCTCATCGTATTAAAATCAATATTTTTTTAGTGGGCACACGACAAAGGAAGAGACTTGTAAGTGCTAGTAAATATTTTGTTCTAGTGATGGTGAAGCAAAAAGAGGAAGATGTGTCATACTCTTTTTTAGGTTGTGATCCAGGTCATAAGCAGGAATTGGTAAAGATCATTTCTAATTATAATGAGCTATTTCAGAAACCTACATGGTTGTCTCCCAAGAGGGGAGGTGAACATGAAAATGGTATGCATAGGTCATCAGTGATAGAGAGTGCATAGATAAAGAAACAAGTTCAAGAGTTGCTCGATAAGGGAATCATAAGGCCAAGTTCCTCTCTATGTGGATCTCCTATTGTATTGGTTCCAAATAAAGATGGTACATGGAGGATGCATATTGACTTTCGATCACTGAACAGGATCATAGTAAAGAAACAATATCCTTTGCCCAGAATTGATTATTTATTGGATCAGTTGAAATTTTTTGTCTATTTCACTAAGATAGATTTGAGAAGTGGTTACCATCATATTAGAATTGCAGAAAGTGATGTGTGGAAAATTGATTTCAATACAAAACAAGGGTTGTTTGAATGGTTGGTTATGCCATTTGGTTTATGCAATGCACCTACAACATTTATGAGGGTAATGAATGATTTATTCGGGCATTTTATAGATAATTTTTTCATTTTCTACTTAGATGATATTATGGTCTTTAGTTGAACATGGGAAGATCATATAATGCATGTTGGAAAAGTATTTGAACTTTTGAAAAGGGAGAAGGTGTATGTAAATATTTCTAAATGTGAATTTGGAAAAACCTCTCTAGTGTACTTGGGTTATATTGTAGGGAATGACCAACTGAAGATTGATCCCTCAAATGTGGAAGTCATCGTGAATTGGACCAAGCCAAATACTAACATAGAAGTCATAAACTTCTTGGTGTAATGTCTCGTTTCACCTTACTATATTTAGATGATAGAATTATTTCTTGAGGGCATTTGCGCGCAAACAAATCAATTAATTAGTACTTTGATGAATGTGAGACTTATTGTGAATCTCTTAAAATGTCAAAATGTGAAATTGATTAAGTATGGATTGTATATTGCTAAATAATATTTATGGATGATCATGATTGTATAGATATTACTAATGAGTTCCTGAGTGTACATGAAGATCAATGACTAGTTGACGCGAGTATCGTCAATAAGGACTCAGGACTCTGGACTGAGTCAAAGAGTAATTATGTGATGAATTTTTGAATATATGATTTAAATTGATTATGTACATTGATAATAAAAACTTTTCCAACGGATGCAGGCACAGGGATAATGCTTCTCGATCTGACTCACAAAAGGAGTAGTGGGTCTATACAAAACCAAACCAGCATAGGGAGGGGTGGAACAACATCCTTGTTTCCACTTACTAGCACTCATGTCGTGGCCAAAGTTGAAGAGTGAGGGACACTCTTGCTCAGAGGGTTGCACAATTCTATGAGGGTATACTAGGTCTCAGTCACTCACGAGGTACACTAAGGGGTTTGCAGTAAGGCCAAGGCCTTATTCCTCAGCATACAATAGTCTCATAATAGGGGAAACTACATTAGTAATATGATATATTTCAGTTGTGTCACATTCCCAATGCTCAAGGTCAAAAGTGCTTGAAGGGCATGACTCATGGCACCCCTAGAGTACATCTGTACATCTTAGCCTTTGTTTCAAGGTTGAAAGTGCTTGAAGGACATGACACATGGCACCCTCAAAGTACATTTGTACATATTGAAGAGCATGGCATTCATGGCACCCTTAGCCTTTGTTTCAATCAAATTGCTAATATAAGGGGAAACATGTAAGTTAACCAGGGAAATGTAATAAAATAGAGTCATGGTAGGAAACTTTGAAAATCAACTTTATGGGAAGGGGTTAGATGTTCAAGAACAATTAAATTATCCAAAGAGTTCATGAATAAGGGAAATTTAGAATTTAATCAAAATATAATTAAATGAAGAACAAAAAACAACTTGGAAGGGAACTAAAGATGTGCAAGATAATATGAAAAGTGAATAAATAAATAACAATTATTAATTTCATGAGAAATATTTATATAAGGGGATTAATTAGGGAGAATCCTAACTCATTGTGTCAATAGATAAATTAGTGGTGGCTCTAGAGTTAATAGGAGTTCATTAATTAGTTAAAGATACTAAAACATATCATGAGATTAGAGAACTAGGAGAAAATTAGAGAAATCAAAAGTGGGTGAGAAAAATTGATTTTTAAATTAAAAATAAAATGGGAAATTTTAGGTGCAAACTTGCATGAGATTGACATGTGGATGAGTGAATATTACACTTAAGTTAATTCCTAAATCAACTAATTATGCATGAAGGATTGTGTGTCAAAAGGAATTTTACCTATAAAATAAAGAGAGGAGAAGGTTGGAGGGGATTCGATGGTTGGACAATGATTATAATGACCGGTGACCTTTGAGCGTTTCTATTACAAGTTGGACAATGAAGTTTGTTAAGGGGTGGGATCCTCTCACTTGAGAGTGGACACTTCACAACTAGTTTGTGGTTGGTTTGTATAGCCTCGTTGCGGGTTGGGGGGGAAAGGGGAAGAAGAGTACCCATTATGTTGGCAGGGATACATCCAGTGAGTCCTTCGGTGGATTGGCAAGCTTGGTGATGAGTAACAAAGGTTCGACGCAAGAGATAAAACAACAACAGATTGATTTTTGAGAGCTTCTCTAAGAGGAAAATCGATGGCTTCTGGAGAAAGATAACTCTTTTAATTGTGCATTGATTTTTGTATCATTGTATGTATTTAAGAATTGAGAGTCTATTGTTTCATTCTTATTTTAAAAAATGATGTTTATTTCGTTTAAATTGGGTTAAATGATATAGGCGTTACACTTAGGAGCATTACAGTACTGGAGGAAATTCATTGCTAATTTCTCTTTCATAGCAGCTCCTTTGCATGCATTAATAAGTGTGAAATACGTATTTTAGTAGGGAGGCGAGCAGTAGAAATTCTTTGAGACATTGAAAGAGAAAATAAGTACCGCACCAATGTTGGCTCCTTCGGATCTGCAACAATCATTTGAAATACAAACCGATGCCAACAGATATTCCATGGGAGCAGTCTTGATGCAACAAGGTAAACTTATTTGTTACCATTCTGAAAATGTTACTCAAGCAGTAATTAACTATCCAACATATGATAAAGAATTGTATGCATTGGTACAAAGTGTGAAAAAATGGAAGCGTTAATTAATGGGGAAGGAGACAATAATTCATGCAGATCATCAGCCAGTAAAGTATTTGCAATAACAAACCAAGCTACAATGGTCACAACACTTTAGGTGGATGGGTTTCTTACAATAATTTCATTTGGTAGTTAAGTATAAGAAGAGAATTCATAAGAACGTTGCAAACATGTTATCAAGACCAATAGTCAATGTGTCTACAATACTAAAGCATAATTCTCTAGCTCATGAAAGTTTTGTTGAACAATATGCTCAAGATGATGACTTTAAAGATGTGGATGAATCTCTAACTCATGGAAATCGAAATGAAGAATTGGATTATCATGTGCATGATAATTTGTTGTATCATCTTGGAAAGATTTGTATAACCAAAGATGAAAGAGAAAATGTAATTAGGGAAGCCCATGCATCGCTCATTTCTGGTCACTTCGGGGTAGGAAAGATAGTAGCAGAGTTGCAAAGATATTGTTATTGGCCTCAAACGATTGAAACAATTTCCAAGTATGTAAAAGGGTGTGTTTTGTGTGCCACAAGTAAGCCTACCAACAGAAATTTGGGGTTATACACACTGTTTCTAGTACCTTCTCAACCATGGGAAAGTGTTTCCATAGATTTTCTAAGGGATTTGTCGATTTCTATAACAGGTCATGATTACTTATATGTAGTGGTGGATAGGTTCAGTAAGATGTGTATCTTAATGCCTTACAAGAAGCAAGTCGCAGTTGAACAAACAACACAATTGCTCTTTGCTAATGTTTGGGTTCATTTTGGGTTGCCTACATCTATTGTATCTGATCAAGACTCTCAATTCTTGGGGAAGTTTTGGTTTAGTTTGTGGGAGTTAATGGACACTAAATTAAAAAAGAGCATTGCATTTCATCTGTAGAAAGATGGATAGACAAAGATGGTGAACAAGACAGTGGTAAATTTGCTTTGAGGGTATTGTAGTAAACATCCTAAGTTGTGGGATGAACAATTTCACTATGTATAACATGCCTATAATCATGCCATGCATTCTTCTACTCAAAGATATCCTTTTGAAACATGTTTGGGATACTTGCCTAAATCACCTATGTATTTTTATTTCTGAGAAGCAAGCAAAGAGGATAGACAAGATGATGTTGACAAGCTAAGAGGTTCATTCAGAGGATCCAGCAGATACACTAGGCAGTACATGAACAATTGGAGAAGAGCCAAGCCAAGTACAAGGTGAGGCATGACAAGCATCAGGTTGATCATCAGTTCCAAGTTGATGATCAAGTATGGTTACATATCAACAAGGACGGAATGAAGGGTGAAGGTAAAAAGCTCAAACTACTCTGGTATGGTCCATTTAAGATTTTGGAGAAGATTGGTACTAACACCTTTCATTTAGATCTACCATCTTATATGCAAATGTATTCAATAGTGAATGTTGAGAATTTGAAACTTTATGAACCTCTTGTGATTATGGATAAAGATAAAAGTGTTCAGGTTCCGATAGTTGATGATTTTTCTCCTGAGTACTTACATGAGCTACAGGAAGATGTTATCCTTGATAGAAGGATTAGGACTTCACAACAGGGTGACGTGGAGTATCTTCGAGTCGGTCTTAAAGGGATAAAACCAAGCAAAGAAAGGATCAAGATTGGGAAAGTGACGGAGCTTTATCCTTAGTTGATAAGTAATCCATAATTTTGGTGGTCCAAAAGGCTTCCACTAGTGGTGAGGAATGATCTAGGTGGCTCTAAGAAGGCTAAAAAATTGACAGTCTCAAATGCTCCTAACAATGACTCCATTGCATAGAGTGCAACGAGAGATTTCTGATGGCAAGTGAATTGCCTCAAATGGACATCGTATAAGGAAGTTATGGCTTTTCAAAGTTTCAGAAAAAATGGGGGTGCCACGTGGTAGGCCCACAGGCTACCACGTGACCATCCGTACAACTGATAGGGAACATGGTGATGTCATCATGTTGACGTGGCAGCACAAGAGGCCGACACATGTCACTTATTTTTGTCATTTTTGGAACACAATTGGACCAGTAAAAGGTTTCCATGTGTCATTTGTACAAATGACATAACATCCGTAAAATCCATGTGGCACCACTAAAAGGGTGACATGTGGCAGGATGTATAGTGACATGGCAGGTGAAAGGTGATAGTACAATAATGATGTGGCATTGACATGTGGTAGTTGACATAGGCAGGTTGATTGTTTGTTGATGTGGCGTTAGGAGTATGACACATGGACCAATGAGATGGTGCCATGTGGCACTATAGATTTTCCCAATATGGGTTTATCCAAAAATTTGTTGGGTCAACAGGAACTGAACTCGTGATCGTCAATTCAACAAACCAACTACTAACCAACTAGGCTAACTATGTCATCGAATATTCCATTGGAGTTTAATGTATTTAAAGTTATAGTTGTAACTATATGCCTAAAAAAGGAGCCTATGGGGTTTGAACCCAGGACATCCACCTATCATGCCCAACGACTTAACAATAATGCACCAACCATTTCACCACATGTGTCATTGGTTATAACAATCAACAACATTATATTTAAAGTTGTATTTATGTGCTACCTGGAATATAGGGAGTTGGGTGGGGTTCGACCTCCCCTATTTATAACAACATCTAAACCAATGCATGGGACATGGAATTGTTGTCAAAGAGTGGAACAGTTGCATCGAAATTCATGCCAATAGGTGCTAATGTTTTTATAGTGCAATGTTTTGCATGCCATAGAGTTCCTTGAGAAAAGTATCGGGTGTTTATATTCATTTTTCCCAGAATTTCGAAAGGAATTCAATGGTGATCTTTGTTTATGAGTTTGAACAACCGATAAGAAGGTCATTCTAAAAACACAACTAGAGTCATTATTGTATCAATCATTTTAGCAATAGTAGAGTGATCTCTCATTTGGAAGCGGACCCGAAGACGTAGCCTAAGATGGGTGAACTCCATTAACAACTTATGTAATGTGTCTTATTCTTGTTGTTTCTATTTCACTCAGTTTCTCGCAAGTTTTTTCATTAATGAGGTTTTAGATAAGTAAGTGAATTCATATGTTTATTTGCAAATAGTCAAGATGATCTTAATTTTTTGAATCAAGTTGGATGGTAATGTGTACTTAAGAAATAATTTAACAGCTAAGAATTTTCGGATCGCGATGTCACTTACAATCTTGAAAATTAGAACTCCTAAAAACACTATTTATGCACTCAAAACTTCCCTGTAAGATTAAGACCTCCAAAAATACAAAATTTTCGCAGAAAATCAGTAGCTTTATGCTATGATAGACCACCAAATCAACTTCGCATGCACCCATTATGAATTACACACCCATATTCAGCACACATGATTTTTACACGTGCAATGCTAAAATTTAATGCATGCATCCACACACCCATAATTAGTGCACACAGATTTTACACTGTGCATCAATACCTAGTGTGCATAGATTTTTGTGCCACGCACCAATATCTAGTGTGCACAAATTTTATACCATGCACTAATATCTAGTGCGCACAACCTATGCACCACACACTAACATCCAGTGCATGCAACTTTCGCATTGCGCACCAATATCCAATGTGCACAACTTATGTATTGCGCACCGATATCTAATGCATGCAACTTCTACACCGCATACCAATAACCAGTGTGCAACTTCAGCACCGCACAACAATATCCAGTGCATGCAACTTCTGCACCACGCACCAATATCTAGTGAACAAAACTTTCACACCACGCACCAATATCTAGTGCACGCAACTTCTGCATCGAACACCAATATCCAGTGCGCACAACTTTCGCACCATGCACCAATATTCAGTGCGTGCAACTTCTACACTGCACACCAACATCTAGTGCACACAACTTTTGTGTCGCACACCAATATCTAGTGCGCACAAATTTTTTGTTGCACACCAATATTCGGTGCGCATCATAATCCCCGCACCATGTGATGCCAATGTTCAGTGCGATCACACAGCACACCAATACTCCTTGTGCACCACCAATTCTATTTTCGTGTGGCATGAATATTTAATGTGCATGCAATGCACACCAATATTATGTGCATGCCAAAAGCTCTGCACTATGCAATGCCACAATTTAGTGTGCACACCTTGCACACCAAAATTTCCACATGCATTACCAGCTTTGCACTGCGCAATTTAGTGTGCACACCCCGTGCACGAAAATTTCCACATGCATTTCCAGCACTGCATCGCGCAACGCCAAAATTTAGTGTGCCCATCCTGGGCATCAATATTTTCTGCACATGCTAATCCTTTCTTCGCTTAGCTGATTTTTCCATAATTCTAACTTGCAACCATCATGAAAATGCCTGACTCACCAACTTCATGTTGAACAAAGTTACCAACTTAATGAGAATTGTGACCTCAAAACGAGAACTCTAGCCCTTAAAACCCATATTTTTGCATAAAAAACATGAAAATAAACCCCCAAATCAAAAAGTGGTGCTACCGGTAGCACCATTTTTTCTAACAGGGTTAAAATTACAACTATTTTCAAGCATGGGATTAAAGGATCAAATGGTTGCTCAAAAACAATTAAAATCAACCCCCAAATCAAAAAGTGGTGCTATAGGTAGCAACACTTTTTATAACCAGGTCAAAATTACAACTTTTTTCAAGAATGGCCTTAAAACATAAAACAGTTGCCTAGAAAATCCTTAAAATCAACACCAAAATAAAAACGTGACGCTACCTAAAGCAAAAAAAAAAATTAAACGTTAAAATTGCAGCTAATTACGACCTAATTGAAACTATGACCTTGACAAAAAAATCCCTACGCAAATAAAAAACCCAAAATTGGATACTAAATGGTCACATGAAAAATTATTTACTAAATTTTCTTTCTTTTTTTAAAATTTACATTAAAAAATAAATAAAGAGAGTCCCCGAGGTGTAGGACAGTCGGTGACGGAGTGTGGTGTTAAGGCACTCTATGATGTTAAAGTCATCGGTTCGAAACCTGCAGGGACAAAAAATCCAACCAT